>PVJC01000062.1:101800-185126 GCA_004026665.1 Murina feae | reverse complement strand
GAAGCCAAAGGGACCCTCCATGCATGACAGCCATCTTCTCCACAGACATGTTATCCAAACAAACAAAAGATCTATACTAATAAAAGCCTAGGTAGCCTTCGCACCCTCACGTGACACCCTCACAGCATCACAAGATGGCTGGCAGGGGAGGGCAGTTGGGGCTGATCAGGCCAGCAGGGGAGCAGGCAAGCATCAATCAAGCCAGCAGGGGAGCAGTTAAGGGGCGATCAGGCAGGCAAGCAAGCCAGTAGTCCCAGATTGTGAGAGGGATGTTTGACTGCTTGGTTTAGGCCTGATCCTGCAGGGGTCCCAGATTGGAGAGAGTTCAGGCTGGGCTGAGGGACACCCCCAAGTGCACAAATTTTATGCATCAGGCCTCTAGTAGTTATATAATTTCCTTTGTTTATGATTTTTATTTTGTTGAATTGTCAATGAATTCTCATTGCATTAAACACTTGTGTCATTCAACTGGCTCTTCTGTATTGAATATTATTTTAACTCAGTGTAACAGCCTTAAACCAGCAACTTTGCTACATTCTTCACAGCAGCGGGGGACAGTTAGGGGTGATCAGGCTGGCATGAAGAGGCAGTGAGGGGCTATTAGGCCAGTGGGGGAGGCAGTTAGGGATGACCAGGCTGTCAGGTGAGCAATTAAGAGCCAGTGGTCCCAAATTGTGAGATGGAAATCTGACTGCTGGTTTAGGGGATCAGGCCTAAACCAGCAGTCGAACTCCCCTGAGGGGTCCCAGATTGGAGAGGGTGCAGACTGGACTGAGGAGATCCACCCCGCTCTCCCCCCCCATGCATGAAGTTCATGCACCAGGTTCTAGTCTATACTAATAAAAGGGTAATATGCTAATTAGGGTGGATAGCTTCCAGATGTCCAACCTGACTTCCATCCAGACAAAACAATAGCAGCTGCGAGGCCCAAGACTCAGGCAGTCATGGGCTCAGGCAACCGTGAGCCCTGGTGCCTGGCAGTGGCAACAGCAGTGGGGTGATGGGGGTGGTGCCTTCTCCTGATCAGCCTGGTCACCTACCAAAGAGCTCTTTCCATGGGGAATTGGCCTAAGCCATCAGTAAGACATCCCCTGAGGGTTCCTGGACTGTGAGAGGGGGTAGGACGAGCTGAGGGACCCCCCCCCCCCCCCAGTGCACAAATTTTCATGTACTGGGCCCCTAGAATAATAAAACCATAATATGCTAATTAGACTGGATGTCCTTCAGATGACCTTCCAGACAAAGCCAGGGTGGTGAGGGAAGCCTGGGTCCTGGGTGTTAGAGGGAAGCTGGTGCCTGCAGCCGGGGAAAAGGAAGGCCTGTTCTTGTAAGAATTTTGTGCATTGGGCCTCTAGTTAATTTAACAATGTAAGCGGGTATTTTCCCACTAGATCGCATCGTAATGGGAAGAAAGAAATCCAATAATGGTCTGACTTTGCAAAGTCTATCTGAGTTGTCTTGCACATTTTCGTTGTTGTTGAAATGCCAGGCCCTCCATATTACGGCTGTCTCTGCTCACTGTTTTTGGAAAAAACTCGTCTCCTGTGCTTTGGTATAAAAAGTGATATGATGAGTTTACTTGTTTCTCGCAAACAATGTTTAATAAAAAATGATCTTTTACAGTTCCAGTGGGCAGCTACAGGAGAAGAAAAGAGGATATAGCAACAAAAAGGGGAAATCATTGACCCAAACAAACAGATATGGTCCCAATAAGTAACCATGTTACCTATAGGGACTCAAATACCTATACTTTAACAGGTATGTGAGCTAACACATTGGTGTCTGAAAAAGATGATTTCATAGAGTAAACAATATTTATTGGAAACCTTCTATTGTTGCTTGTAAAGTGTACAGCAGATGTCTTATCTGTCCAAATATAACCACAGAATATTAGTATCCCATGGGTCCCAAGGATATGTTCCACTTCCTTTAGATTCATTTGAGGTATGGTAATTGGATTTTATCCAAATTCCACTATCACAATTATACAAATATACAATAGTTTGATTGTATGGGTTGACATTCCCTTGCAGGAAAGCAATGGCCTTAATGGTACATAAATTTCTATGAGGAAAATAAATTAGTTCTCAATTGGTGAATCCTTCCTGAGTTACAGTGAATGAGGGTCTCATTTCACTAGGCAAATAATGCAAGTCATTTGTAAAGTATGGCCTTGTCTACAGTATTTTCATTGTGCCTATCATTCTGTTTCCTGGATTAGTGGAGCATACAAGTGGTACACTTACAACACAACTAGATAAATTTTCAGAAACTTTTAATATTCCTTGGCCAAAAGCTCTTCTTAAAGTGTTCTTCAACCTGAAACCTGCTTATTTGGGCAAATATATACCTTTCCTCCTCATTAAAAAGTCACTGGTCACCCTATACATCTAGATGAAGAGATACATGAGTAAATCTACTAAAAGAAGATATTCTGTATTATTATAAACGTGTTTTGACCAGCTTATAGTAACTGGTAAGTCAGTGACATTCATCCCAGGAGATGAAGACTTCAAAGACCATGGCTTAAAATCAGGATATTTCATCCATTGAAAAACACATTAATTAAAGACTCTCTCCAACATTATTTGAAGGGACCATATCATGTGCCTAACCATGAATGAGCATGTGCCCCTGTCTAATACTTGCCCCCACCTGCAGTGAAGATCAAAGACTTCTCAAGGATGAGAAACTACTGAAATCAGAGATAGACAGCTCTCCCAAGACATAGATAAGGGCTATATTCCTACAAATTGATGTTGAACTTTATTTGCTTGATACTCTTTATTGGTTATTAATAATATTAGCTACAATAATAATTATACTTGTTTTTTATTTTCAAACATTATATATATTATATATATATTATATTATATATATTATATAAATATATATATATATCCCAGCTGTTAATAATTGCTAAGGATATGTATGATAACTTTTATATTATCAATTAGAAGCCCAGTGCATGAAATTCATGCACGGGTAGGGTCCCTAGGCATGACCAGTGGTCAGGGCCAATCTGAGGGTGACCAGCGGGGTGATTAGGGGCTGGTGATGGCCTGCTTGCCAGCAGGCCCTGCTCCCCGATTGCTCTGCTGATGCTGGTCTCCTCCCTCTGTCGGGGCAGGGTGGTGATCAGGGGACAGGGTAATCAGGGGGCAACACTGTCTCACTTGCCTACTAGCTGGCCTGGGGCCTGCAGGCTGGGGGAAGCTCCTGGTCGTTACACCTGTCATTCTGCTGTTCGGTCGATTTGCCTATTAGGCTTTCATTATATAGGGCAATATTCTTTTTTATGGTTTCTCTTTTGAAATTTAGAAGAAATACTATTTCAAAATGAAAGAGAGGGAGTATGTTTTTAAGCAAATTTAAAAGTAAATACTTTGTCCTAATAAGTTGATTATTTCTGAATGAATAAAGAGAGACAAACCAAGAAGAACAAGGAAAGTTATAGAAAGTCAATGGAAAATGAATTTTATGTATAAACATTAGAATATAATTATTGGAATGTGCTTACAGCCAACAAGTACTACTACATTAGTTCAGACACAGCTAATGCGACTGTAAAAGCATAGTGTTCAGTAACTGCTGCTGAGGCACAGGAACTTTACTTATGAAACTCTTACTGTCCTCCTGGCCTTTAGAACTTTTAGATAGCAATTGCAGTTAACACCACTGTGTTCTTAAACCTTGGTTTTGAATTAACATTCAAGTTATAGCTTCTAATTGCACAACAAATGGGAATCAGATTGATAATGAATGACACTAGAGTGATTCCAAAGGGAAGCACATAGGTTATAGTAAATGGGAACTCGTGTCATGGGCAGCCTATGAAAACTGGAAAGGTGTTTGGTGTGCCCTTCAACCATAAGTAAATATTTTACTAGGTGCAAAATACAGAGAAGACAGACAAAGAACACTTGGTTCTTGATAGCTTATAGGCTAGAAATGATCCAGAGTGCTTTTCTTAATCAAGGCTCCTAGGATCTGACTATTTCCTGTCTACCTGCCTTTCACTTTGAGAAAAATTTGGGCTTGACTTTCATCTAAGACTCCTGCCTTACCCCATCCCCAGTGGTCCATTTTTCAATAAGACAGACACTGCTGGACACTAAGACTTCCTAGAAATGACCCTACCACCATGGGACCACATTATTCAACCAATAGGTTGGTCATCAATGCATCCTTTGGATTGATTTATTACCCAAATGGGAAAGTGTGGACAAGAAAAAGGCCACAAACTTAACCTGACAAGTTCAGAAGAAGTCTGCATGGTGGGCTTTATAACCCTAAAGTAACCACATGGAATGGTCTGAAATTAAAACTTTCTAGCTCAAAGTGAGTCATAGTGGGTAGTTATGTCCTAGGCTGGCATTCTTCTTGACAAAGGTCAATCTTCACCTTTAACTTGAGACTTTTTATTGTCTTTGGCATGTATGATAACATACCTTTGGACATCAGGGTAATTTTTTCCCAGGTCCTTCAAGGTATAATCTTCCACCAGAGCAGGAGACCACAGAGCCCCTTGTTGTTATTGTTATTGTGAAAAAAAGAAGTATCTCTATTTGTTTTACTTTAATCCAATCCCAGAGATTTCCCCACTTTGCTTTCTCCCACCTCCCTAATCTAGTACCAATGAATTTCATATAACCTACTTATGTTTTCTCCTTGAATAAAGTAAGTGGTAAGACTGACATTTTCTGAAGCATTTTCTCAATACATTGAAATTTTGCTTCACAGCAACTGTCAGTCTACCTCAAATAAACTCATAAAAATTCTTACAGGTTTGGATGTTTCTTATGCTGGCATTCTTATGCATCTAGGATAGTGGTTCTCAACCTTCTGGCCCTTTAAATACAGTTCCTCATGTTGTGACCCAAACATAAAATTATTTTTGTTGCTACTTCATAACTGTAATGATGCTACTGTTATGAATCATAATGTAAGTATCTGATACGCAGGATAGTCTTAGGCGACTCCTGTGAAAGAGTGGTTTGACCCCCAAAGGGGTCACGACCCACAGGTTGAGAATCGCTGATCTAGGATAATATAATTTTGAAATATAATGATTTTCTTTCTGTACATCTTGAGGACACAGCCAAAGAGTACAAGACCACAGCACCTTCTATTGTTTTCTTTGTCATGCATATTGTTCCTATGCTATGTGTTGTAAATGTTTATTATTAACAATTCTTTACCTGATATTGGACTGAACCAGGTCTAGTTACTCAGTATTTTCCAGCCAAAAGACAACACTGAAAATATTTTATGAGAAAGAACATACTTATTACCTTCTGGCAGCAAAAAGATACCTAGAGGATGGGGCGGGTTCACTTTACCAAAACAGTGTGTGCCTGAACAAAAAGAATACCATTCATCTTCATTTAGGGACATCCCTAGGCAGGCGCAGTGAGAAAACATGCCTTTAATGCACTACATACTCACAAATGGGAGAAAATCTTCACCCCTGGGGATAACTTAATATTATAAGGAGGGTATCAGGAGAAAAGCTTATGCAGAGGGCAGCAGAGGGTCCTCCAGGCCGCTGGGCCAGCCCCTGATGGTTGAGCCAGATGAGTCCCTGGTCCTCAAAGTCATCCTGGGCTTGTCCCTGAAAAGACAGGTCTGCCATTCATCAACATCAGGGGAGGCATTGGCACGAAAGGAGTTTAACCAATTACTTCTCCGTCCTTCTGTTAAACTCCTAGCAGATTGCTCCATGTGGTTACACGCACCTATGACATCTAGGGTGACCTAAGTGGGCTGACAGGTTGATCTAAGGAAATTTATGAATTTTAAATAAAAATTGGTCTAGGCTAGGTCACCTGCAAGGATATATAGGTTAGGTTACACATTCACCACTGTAAAAAACAAAAAATACATTCCTCCATTTTGCCTTTTATCCAATCCTAGAGATTTCCCAATTACTGTATTTTCCGGAGTATAAGACAACTTTTTAACCCGGAAAAATCTTCTCAAAAGTCAGGGGTTGACAATGGAGCCAGACGGAGACCGCAAGTATCTCCAGTCAGCTCCTTTTTGTGCCGCATATGGTCTCTGCCCGGACTTTTTAACCCAGGAAAATCTTCTCAAAAGTTGGGGGTTGTCTTAAATGCCCCCAGTCGCCTTATACCCCAGAAATATGGTATGCTTTGTTTTGCCCCTTTAATATAACACCAATTAATTCCATGCGCCTTTCTTGTTTCTTTCCCTTTGATTCTAATGTATAAAATAAGCTACAAAACTGTCATTCCCAAGAGCATTTGATATTTCTCTAGTATGTGTCATCAGTTTGGCTCAGATAAACTCATAACAATTCTCTATAGGTTTGAATGTTTCTTCCCAGGATTCTTTCTGGGAGTATTACAGGCTTTTGAGACTGATTACTTGCCCCAAGGGATCAGGCCCTGAAGTGTGTGTTTGCATTCCTGATGATACAGGACACAGGGGATCACTGTTTAGCATGTTGGCCATCTTAATGTTTAGTAATGAAGATTTAAAAAGATTTTTTTTTAAATATCTGAAGGCAGATATCAAGGAAGAGGACCAAAATGGCAGCCAAATAGGCAGACCTATCGTGCACCTCCTCCCAGGGCCAGACTGGAAATACAACTGTATTGAAGAATATCCACTGGGAATGAACAAATGAGGCTCAGCTGAGGAGGTGACTTACAGAAAGGAAGGACAGGAAACACCTGGAGACCCGATAGGAAGGACAGTGAGGTTGCAAGAGGGGTGGCAGGCCGGCAGGCTGAGGGGGAGAAAAGAAAGCTGTGCTATGAAAATATCTGTTCTCTCAGAAAAATAGAAGCCTAGCAGAGACTGAGCACAAGAGCTGTGCCCCAAGGCAGCAGGTGTAATATCCAACTGTGGAAAGGACAAGCTGCAGGGCTGCTGTCTGCTGGGAGTCTGGACCTGAGACTCCAGCTGCCAAAGGCTGCACCAGGAAAGGTGAGCCCCAAGAAGGGAGGAAGCCGTATGGTGCTGGGGGGAGAGGGAGGGGGAAACCACAGTTTCCTTGTTTTTGTTTTGTTTTTATTCTGTTTAGACCCAGAACAGAGGACTTTTCATTTGTAACCACTTACCTGAGGCTTTGACACAGGGAAGAAGACTTGGACATGAGGTGCCTGAGGAGAGGCTGAGGAGGGAAGCAGGCTAGGGAGATGTGGAAAAGCAGTAGCCTGGAATCCTGCTTTGGGATGTTCATATGCTTCCAAACCTAAGCGGCCATTTCTTCACAGAAGCGCTAGCCCCTCCCAGTAGCCTCAGGGCAGGTGAAACAGCCTGCTACACCCTGCATTTTGAGATTTACAGAGGAAAAAAAAGGGAGAGGCCAAGCTCACAACCTGAACAACCTCCAGGAGCCTCGGTGACTGAATTAGAAGAGGGGCCATCCCCCTCTATTCAGGGCACCAGACTGATAAAAACTCCAGGGTCCCAGCTGACTCCACTGGTCTCCCTGCAAGGACCTCTGTCCAGCCAAAGGCAGAGTAATAATTTTGTACCACTCACAGAGGAGTAACTCTGGAACAGGAAAAACACCCATCGTATACCCTGAAAGCAAAACAGCAACAACCCCACTGGAGTCAGAAACAGACCCTTGAGTGATTAAGGTTGACAGCTGGCAGTCAGGCAAAGTGGGCAGATTGGCTCTTAATGTTTACAGCCGAAGCCTGTGGAAACAAGCACAAGCAGTAGACTGGATCTCTTGGAGCTTCAAGCAGGGTGCTAAAAGCCAAAAGATAGGGCCTGACAGTGGTTAGCACCTAAGTCCTAACAGGAAGCCAAGAATTGGCAGATAGAACAGAAGCTATTCCCATGGTGCATTAAAACTCAGCTGAAATGAGTGACATTTCACTTTGTGTTTATTTTTTTAATTTTCTACTAGAGGGCTGGTGTACAACATTGTGCATAGGTAGGGTCCCTATGCCTATATGGTGATCAGGGGCAATCAGGGCCTTTTGGCTCTGAATGGGGCCTTCCTTCCAGCTGCCAATGGGGCCTTTTGTTCCATGCCACCCCCTGGTGGTCACTACAGGTCAAAGCAAGTGATAAAACTCCCAGTCTCCAATTGAATTCCCGAGGGGACTATTTGCATATTAGACTTATATATATATACTAGAGGCCTGGTGCACGAAATTCATGGACGGGGGTGTGTGGGAGGGTGTCCTTCAGCTCAGCCAGCACCTTCTCCAATCTGGGATCCCTCTCACAATCCAGGATTGCTGGCTCCTAATTGCTCACATGCTAGCCTGCCTGATTGCTTCTAACCGCTTCTGCCTGCCAGCCTGATTGCTCCCTAATCCCTCCCCTGCCAGCCTGATCATTCCCAACTGCCTTTCCCTGATGGCCTGATTGCCCACAACGAACCCTCCCCTGCTGTAACCCACCTCCATTATGTGTGCAGCCATCTTGTGACAGCCATCTTATGATGGCCATCTTGTTATGATATTAGGGTGTAATGCGTGAGGGTGTGACGACTACCTAGGCTATTATTATAGATAGATTTTATTTCATTTTTTAATTTTTTTTGTTCTTTTTTCCTTCTGTTTTTCTTCTCTTTTCTCCCATGTAGTTTTTCTCTTTCCTTTGTTTCCCCCCTTTTATAATTGATCTTCTTTGTCTATCTGCTTTATTGATTTATTATTATTCTAGCCTCTGTTACTTTATTCATATGTCTAATTTACTTTTCTCTGCTCATACTCAATTTCCCTTTCTATTTTCCTTTTCTTCACTAGTCATTTTTTTCTTTCTCTTCTCTTTTCTTCTTCTAATTTTAAAATTTGTTTCACTTTCTAAATTTAGGTCTTCTAATCTTTATTATCTTTTCCAATTTTTTTTGGAAAAAAATCTTGTCTTCTCATTTATTTTATCACTCCTCTTTTTTAAACCATGGTACTTTCCCTATTCCTGTAATTCATTAACTTTATTTTCTTTATTTAAGCTCTGCATCTACAGATTCTTCCCTCCTACCTTTTCTGGGTGTTTTTAGGTTTGTGCTTTCTTAGTTATTTGTTTGTTTTGTTTTGTTCTCCCATATATTTTTTTTTTCCTTTATTTTTCTCTATCATTCTTCCTC
Source organism: Murina feae (assembly GCA_004026665.1). NCBI lineage: Eukaryota > Metazoa > Chordata > Mammalia > Chiroptera > Vespertilionidae > Murina > Murina feae. The sequence continues at coordinate 176,044 of PVJC01000062.1, read as the reverse complement.
ATTTTTCTCTTTTCTAATTATCTTTTCTCTGGTAGTCACTTTTTGGGGAGGTTGTAGGGGTCTAGTGTACATTCGTATTCTGTTTCTACTGTGTCATGTCTTATCATATTGTATTTTGTACTGTTCAGTTAGCACATTACAAAGGCTGGCACAACATGGTAGGGAGTGAGCCACATAATTAGACACCCTGAGAGGTGACTCCATCCATGAATAGGACAATAATATTCCAGATCCTATATACCAGGTGAACCAAAATATCTCAAGCAAAGAGCCCTAGAACACCCAGCCCAGGAGACCAGATAGACTGCACAACTGAGGCAACAGATGCCTACTATATAAGACCAACCCCTAAAATCTCTATAGCATAGCAGGTTGATCTAATACATAGAAATAAATACAAAGGAATAAAAAAAATGGAGAGAGAAAGAAAAAAAATGAAAGGAAAGGAGGAATAACCAGAAAAGGAACTAAATGAAATGGAGGCAAGTAATTTTCCAGTGAAGCAATTCAGAGTAATGGTTAAAAGGATGCTCAAACATCTTGCTGAGAAATACACACAACCCAATGAGAGTTATAAGGAGCTGAATGAGAATTGCACCAACAGGAATAAGAATCAAGAGGAAATAAAGAATGACATAGCTTGAAAACAAAACAAAACAATGGAAGGTTTCAACAGTAGACTAGAAGAAGCTGAGGACCACATTAGCCAGTAAGAAGATAAGGTAAAGAAAACAACACCCAAGCTAAGCAGCAACTAGAAAAAATAAATAAATAAAATTTAAAAAAAGCAGGAGGAAACTCTAATTTGTCTATCTGCTTTAGTGATTTATTAATAAATTGGGACAACATGAAATGAAACAACATCCACATCATTGGGATCCTAGAAGGAGAGGAAGCTGAGCATGGAAGAGAAAACATGTATGAAGAAATAATGAAGAAAACTTCCCTGACCTTGGGAAGAAAAATATCACACAAGTCCCAGAAACACAGAGAGTACCAATCAAGATGAACCAGAAAACACTGGCACAAAGACACATCATAATTAAGTCGGCAAACATAAAAGACAATGAAAGAATCTGAAAGGCTGCAAGAGAGAGACAGAAAGTTATCTACAATGGATCTCCCATTAGACTATCAACTGATTTCTCAATAGAAACACATCAAGCCAGAATGGAATGGAATGAAGTATACAAAGTGATGAAAAGGAAGAGACTGAATCCAAAAATACTATACCCAGCAATGCTATCATTCAAAATTGAAAGTGAAAACAGGAGCTTCACAGACAAAAAAAAAGCTATGAGAGTTTATTATCACCAAAGCAGCAATGCAAGAAGTGCTAAAGGGATTGTTGTAAAAAGAAATAAAAAGGGAAGAAGGAACACAAACATAAATAATAAAAATTTTAACAAATACCTATCAATAATTTTAAACGTAAGTGGATTCAATGCTCCAACACAAAGATATAGGGTAGCTGAATAGATAAGAAAATATAACCCATATATATGCCGTTACAAGATACCCACCTCAGAACAAAGGACTCACAAAAACTGAAAGTGAAGGGGTTGGAAAAAAAAATTTCAGGCAAATGGAAATGAAAAAAAAGCTGGTGTAACAATACTTATATTTGACAAAATAGACCTCAATGTGAAGGCCATAACAAAAGATAAGGAAGGCCACGTCATAATACTAAAGTGGTTGATACTATTACTCTGGTAAACATATATGTACCTAATGCAGGAGCCTCTGAATATATTTAAAGAAGAAACCAACTTCTGCAGTATATCAAGGGAGAGATCAACAGCAGTACAATTATAGCAGGGGACTTTAATACTTCACTGACATTACTGGATAAATATTCTAGATTAAAAAAAATCAACAAGGAAACAGCAATCCTAAATGACACCCTAGAACAGATGGAACTAATAGACATCCTCAGAACATTCTACTCCAAAGGTACGAAATATACATTCTTCTCAAGTGCACATCTGACATTTTCAAAGATAGACCACATGTTAGGACACAAGCTAAGTCTCTACAAATTCAAGACAATAGAAATCATATGAAGCATCTTCTCAGACCATAATGACATGAAATTAGAAATCAGCTACAATTAAATCTCTCAAAAACAATCAAATACATGTAGTCTAAATTGCATGTTATTAAACAATGAATGGTCACTAAAGAGATCAAAAAGAAATTTAAAAAATTCTGAAAACAAATCATAATGAACAAACCACAATCCAAAATCTACAGGACACAGTGGCAGCAGTCCTAAGAGGGAAGTTCATAGCACAGGCCTACCTCAAAAAACAAGAAAAACTGGTAATAAGTTATCTAACACTATAATTTAAATTATTAGAAGGACAACACCCAGAACAAGTGGAAGGAAACAAATAATAAAGGTCAGAGTAGAAATAAATGACATAAAAAATTATACATAAGATCAATAAAACCAAGAGCTGGTTCTTTGAAATAATAAACATTGATAAACTTTTATCCAGACTCACCAGGAAACAAAAAGAGAAGACCCAAATAAACAGAATCAGAAATGAAAGAGTTGAAGTAACAACTGACCCCACAGAAATACAAAGGGTTGTAATAAAATACTATGAACTACTTTATTCCAATAAATGGGACCACCTGGAAAAAGTGGGAAAATTCCTAGAAAAATACAACCTCTACAGCTCAACCAAGAGGAACCAGAAAACCTTAATAAGCCTATAAGTACTGATGAAATTGAAACACTAATAAATAAAAACTCCCAGGAAACAAAAGCCCTGGATCAGATAGATTCCCAAGGGAGTTTTACCAAATATTCAAAGAAGAAGTAACATCCTCTACTCCTTAAAATATTCCAAAAAAGTTCAAGAGGAAGGAACACTTCCAAACTCTTCCTATGAGGCCACCATCACCCTAAATCCAAAACCAGACAAAGTTATGACAAAGAAAGAGAACTATAGGCCAATGTACCTGATGAAAATCCTCAACAAAATGTTAGCAAACCAGATCCAGCAATACATTAAAATTTCATATATTATGGCTAAGTGGAATTTATTCCAGGGATGCAAGGCTGGTACAATATTCAAAAATCAATTAATTTGATATATCACATAAACAGGTTATAAGACAAATATTATATAATCATATAAATTGATGCAAAAAAATCATTAGCTAAAATCCAGCACCCTTTTTTGATAAAAACTCTCAGCAAAGTGGAAATGAAGGAATAATACCTTGACATAATGAAGGCCATTTATGACAAATTTATAGCCAACATCATACTTAATGGGCAGAAATTAAAATCATTTCCCTGAAGAACAAGAATAAGACATAGATGCCCTCTATCACCACTCTTGTTTGACATAGCTCTGGAAGTCCTAGACAGAGTGATTAGACAAGAAGAAGCAATAAAGGGCATGCAAATTAGAAAGGAAGTAGTAAAACTCTCATTATTTGCACATGACATGATACTGTACATAGAAAACCCTAAAGACTCCATTAAAAACTAGATTTAATAAATAAATTTGGAAACACAGTAGGATACACAATTAACACCCAAAAACCCATAGCATTTTTATATACCAATAGTGAACTCTTAGAGAAAGAAACTAAAAAATAGCATTCTATTTACTATTTCAATAAAAATAAAATTAAAATTCTTAGGAATAAACTTAACCAAGATGGTAAAATCCTGTACTCTTAAAACTACAGGTTGTTGAAAAAAGAGATAGAAGAAGGTATAAACAAATGGAAGCTATACCAAGTTCATGAATTGGCAGAATCAACATCATTAAAATGTTCATATTACCCACAGCAATCAAAGATTCAATGAAATCTCTATTAAAATACCAAGGGCATATTTCACAGACCTAGAAAAAACACTCCAAAAATTTATATGGAATCAACAAAGACCCCGAATGTCTGCAGAAATCCTGAGAAAGAACAAAGTTTTAGGAATCACAATATCAAATATCAAGTTATACTACAAAATTACTATACTAAAAACAACCTGGTACTGGCATAATAACAGGCATATAGATCAATGAAACAGAACAGAGAACCCAGAAATTAATCCTTGCCATTATGCTCAATTAATATTTGACAAAAGAGGCAAGAGGATACATTGAATAAGAGACAGTCTCTTCAATAAATGGTGTTGGGAATATTGGGCAGATATGTGCAAAAAATGAAACTAGATCACCAACTTACACTATACACAAGAATAAATTCAAAATGGATATAAGATTTAAATGCAGGAAGTGAAAAATATAAAAGTTCTAGAAGAAACCACATCTTTCATAGCAGTATATTTACAGAAGAATCTCTTGGGACAATAGAAACTAAGGAGAAAATAGACAAATGGGACTACATCAAAATAAAAAACTTCTGCATCAGAAAAGACACCATCAACAAAACAATAAGAAATCTGTCTACATTGGAGCACATATTTCACAATTGTATATCTGATAAATATCTCAAATATTATAGGGAACTTCTACAGCTTAACAACAGGAAGACAATCCAATTAAAAAATGGTCATGAGACCTAAATAGATACTTCTCCAGAGAGCACAAACAGAAGCCTAAGAAAGATATAAAAAAATGTTCAAAGTCACTAATCATCAGAGAGTTGCAAATTAAAATGACAATGAGGTATCATCTCACACCTGTCAGAATGGCTATTATCAACAAATCAACAAAGGACAAGAGTTGGCCAGGTTGTGGAGAAAAGGGAACCCTAGTTCACTGCTGGTGGAAATGCAGACTGGTGCAGCCACTGTGGATAACAGTACAGCATTTCCTTAAAAAATACAAAATAGAACCCCCATTTGATCCAGTGATCCCACTTCTAGGAATATATCTTCAGAAACTGAAACACTCATCAAAAAGAATATATGCACTTTTGTGATCATAGCAGTACAATTTTCAATAGGTAAGATTTGGAAACAGCCCAAGTACCCATCGGCAGTGGTTAAAACGAAAACAAACAACAACAAAAAATTATGGTACATTTACACAATGGAATACTGTGCAGCAATAAAACAGAAATAAGTATTACCATTTGCAACAGCATGGAGTATTATGCTAAGCAAAATAAACCAGTCAGAGCAAGATAAGTATCACCTGATCTCACTCATGTGTGGAATATAATGAACCAAATAAACTGATGATCAAAAATGGACCCAGAGACATAGAAACATGCACAGACTGTTAAACATCAGAGGGAAGGCAGTGGGATGATGGGTGGAAGAGATCAACCAATATGCATATATGCATAATCTCTGGACACAGACAATGGGGAGGTGTATGGGAGCAGGGAATATGGAAGTGGTTTGGAAGAGGTTAATGGGGGGAAAAGGTGGACTTACGTAATATTTTCAACAATAAAATGAAAAAAACTACTCTAATAAAAGTAATATTGAAATTGACCATCTCTCTGGGATGCCTAAGTCACGCCCACCAGCCACCAGCCAATCAGAGTGGCTGTATGCAAATTAACTCAGCCAAGATGAAGGCTGGTAGCCACGGAGGCGGGTGCCACGCAGGCGGCAGGTGGGCGGGATGGGAGGTGGGCTGCGGGGTGGGCGGACTTGGCCAGCCTGCAAACTGCCATCAGCCCCTAACCCAGGCTGGCCAGGCACACCAGCAGGTGCACATCCCCCGAGGGGTCCCAGTCTGTGAGAGAGCACAGGCCAGGCTGAGGGATCCCCCCCTCCAGTGCACAAATTATTGTGCACCGGGCCCCTAGTGTGCATGGGGGCAGGGGGGCGGTCTCTCAGCCCGACCTGCACCCTCTCCAATATGGAGTTCTTGGGGACTCTCACAATCCAGGACATCTGGCTCTTAACCACTAACCTGCCTGCCTGCCCTAACCACTCTGCCTGCCTGCCTGCCTGATCCCCCTAACTGCCCTCCCCTGCTGGCCTGGTCACCCCTATTAACTTTCTTTTTTATTCTTATCCCCTTCACACACAATTATATTTGACTTCCTTATTGGCTTCTTCCGCTCACATAATTTTTCTCCTTTATGTAACACTTTTCCTACTGACTCATCATTTATAAACTTTTCTTTCCTCCTTATTTCCTACTTCTGTTCCATCATCATTCTTCCCATTTTTCTACTACTCTCCTTCCCTTCCCACATTCCTTCTTTCCTTTATCTTTATCCCTGCCTACCCTCCCCTTTTCCTTCCTTCCCACATTAATTTTTTCTTCACTTCCTCCCTCTGACCTGCTTTGCTCCCCCCCACATTCCTTCATTCTTCCCATTCTCCTTTTAAGCTCTACCAGCTTCCCCTTTATAACTTTTCTTCCCTCCCTCTTTTTCTCATCTTACCTTTGCCATACATTCTTCTCTACTTACTGACACTGTTTTAATACCTATCTATCTACCTGCCTAATTATCCACTATTATTTATCTTTTTTTCTTTTCTTACTTCTACTTTTAAAATCTGTCCCCAGTACACAACTATACTTAGTTTTCATTATAGGCCATACAGTTCACTTATACATCCTCTTTTTTTTAACTCTGCTGTCCACTGACTCTTTATTATAAAGTTCTTCCCTCCATCCTGTTCCACCCCTCCCCCACCTGGTTACTTCCCCCCAAACTCTCCCTGGCTGCTGCTCCCTCTGCCTGCCCCCTGCCCATCTCTCTGTATCCTGGCTCCCTCCAGCTCTGAAGGGAGATGGGGCCTCTCACAGGAGACCCCTGCCCCTGTGGCAGAGAAAATGGAGCCAGCCAGAGAGTGGGCCCAGGAGGCAGTGTGTGTGTGACACATGGAGCAGCCCTCCTTCTCTCATTAAAGTTTCCATGGGGTGGGGGCATTAACCCCCAGCTCAGGGCTCAGCCCCAGCCAGGTGGCAGCTGCCCATGCAGCCCCGGCACTGCAGCTGCAAAGCAGGAGCACCTCTACTTCTGGACCATCCACCCCTCCATTGTGGGACTCATCAATGGCACAGCTTCTGTCTCCCCTGGACAGCAGTGTGGACTCGCTTCTCCCATTGCTTGGCTTCCACCTGGAATCAACCTGGAATCCATTGCAGGGCACACACAAGGAGGCTTAAGATTTCATTGTGTGCCCCAGCCATCAATTACTACCCAGGCTGCAGCCTCAGCACAGCTCGCTCCTCCCACCCTGCACTGCAGTTGGGGGGGTGGCATTCCCATCTGCCCACCCTCCCCCAGCTCACTCCTCCTGCCCAGTGGCTGCAGCCTGGATCCCGAGGCAGAGGTTTTCTATCTGCCCTGCTGGACCCCGGGGCTGCAGCCTTCGCCATCTTGCCTGAGATAATTTGCATATAGTCGCTCTGATTGGCTGGTGGACGTGGCTTAGGCAGCCCAAAGAAATGGTTAATTTTAATATTAGAGTTTTATTAGTGTGTGTGTATGTGTGTGTGTGTATATAATTTTTTTCATTATCATAGAAGATAAACAAACCTCTGGTGCACAAAAATTTCATAAACCAATCAGAGGCCTGGCGCACAAAAATTTGTGCACTCAGGAGGGTCCCTCAGCCTAGCCTATGCCCTCTCACAGTCTGGGACCCTTTAGGGGATGTCCACCTGCTGGTGTGTCTGGCCAGCCTGGGTGAGGGGCTGATGGCCATTTCCGGCTGCCCACAGCCTTTTCAGGGTTTGGGTCCTACTGGGGTGCACGACTGGAAGCAGGTATCTGGGATTTATTCAACTTCTATAATTGAAACTTTGTTGCCTTGGCGCCCCACTCGAAGCCCCAGCCCGGCAAGTATCTTGGGTTTGTTTATCTTCTCTAATTGAAACTTTGTAGCCTTGAGTACTTGAGTAGAGCTCAGGGCCCACAGGGTCCTGGCTTCCTCCATTGCCCAGGGCAACTCCAGCTCTGTGGCTGCTGCCATCTTAATTAATTTGCATATCTGCTGCTGATTGGTTGGTGGGCGTATCTTGTGGGCATGGCTTGTGGGTGTAATGGAGTGAGGGTCAATTTGCATATTACCCTTTTATTAGATTGGAGATATATATATATATATATATAAAGAGAACTGTGACCAACATGTTTCAGGCGTGTTTTGAGGATGATGGAAAGTGTGTGTTGCTGATATAAGGAAACAATGGAGGCAACAATCATAAGTGTATCATTAAACCAAATTCAGAGGGCATGTCTATTATATTATACCAAGGTTTCACAACCATGACACTCATGGCTTTTAAATCACTTAATTCTTTGTTGCAGAGGCTGTTCTGTGCATTGCAGGATGTTTAGCATCATTCTGGGCCTCCACTCACTATATGCTAGAAATAACTAAATATTTGTACTAACTAAAAGTTTCTGTGGACATTGTCAAATATCCCCATGGGGTAGGGTGAGATGTATAGAAATATCCCTGGTTGAGTTGCACTAGGGTAAGTGAAGGCTTTTAATGAAGGAAAACTACTTTATGGAAGTTATTGTGGTGATATTATGCAGGATATATTGAAAGTGAGAGTGACCCATTTGGGTGTTGAGTCACATAAATGCACAGAGCTGAATGAGGGCAGATGGAAGATAATGATAAGATGTTAGTGAGAAGAAAGGACATAGGGAAACCAAAATCAACAGAATAATGACTGATCTAGAGAGGAAGGAAGAAGCATGTGGATGGTTTCAGTGATTTAGGTGGTACAGCTATGTGAAAAATGGCATAAATTGAGCCATTTTAAAAAGGAGCTAGAGAAGTCATTCCAAAGAAACTACATTGCTTGTCTTGTTCTTTAGCTTTTGGGCAGGTTCCTGAAGTCAGCAGGAAAGCAGGCATCCTGATCCCAAAGACTGATGATTGTGGGCCTTCTGTCTGAAGGTAGAATCAATAACCAATCCAGTGCAGCCAGCGAAGCCCAGCTTCTCAGCACCAAAAGAAATCCTGTTAGGTAATTATTTCTTTTCTTTTTATCATAAAACTAGTTGCTTTAACCTTGTAATCAGGATAGGAATTGGGTTTCTGTCTGAATCTGTGCTGCCTGAATTGCAAGTTTTATATCCCAAATAAACACTTTGCCTCTTGAACTAGGCCCCAATGTTTTGTTTTGTTTTTAGGTTGACTCTTTTACTACCATTACTTTCACTCTTGGAGCCATGTATTATTGAACTGTAATTTTTTTTTCCTTCCACCTCAAAGAAAACAAGTTGAATGTTTGTCTTTGATATGATGAGAGAAGAAATATGCAGTGAGTTTATGATGATTTGGCAGTTGTCATAGGTGAAAGGGGGAGAACAGCTTTGAGGAATCATGTGCACAGAGGCAGTGGTTCAAGAGATATAATTTATATGGGGAGGATGTTAGGTGGAAATTTTAAGGAGGATAACAGGATGACATAGGTAAATGTGGCCATGGAGAGAGGAGAAAAAAGGCAGGTCAGATATAAAAGGAAATTCTAAAATAGTAAAATTAACTTTAATATTGAGGGGAGTTAAAGATCATGAAATCTAAGAAGAGGACAAAATATTTGTGTGAATATTAGATATAGGTCATTCAATGAATAATAGTAAGGATAGAAATTAGATGGACATGAGTTAGGAGTGATGGGCAATTCTATAAATACATAATGTGAGTACTGTCAACATTTTGCTAGAGAAAGAAAGATGAAAAGTGGGATGTTATCCTGAGAGAGAGTAAAGCTTAGGTAAATATTTTTAAGAGTTAAGATAAATCTATGTGTATAGTATAAATGAGTAAAGGAGAGAAAAATAACAATTAAGAATATTATATAAACTCTAAATATTATAGCTGCTGGTAGGACATGCACATGTCCTATGTTGGTGATTACATTCCTAAATGAGTGATTTCTGCTTCAATGACTTTCAGCTATACTTTACTTTTTTAAAGAACTAAACAAAGATTGACACAATTGTGTATTGCATCCTTTTGTGCCAAAAAGAACTTAAATCTCACAAAGCTTGGCTTTTTCAAGAATATATATATATATATATATATATATATATATATATATATACACACATACATACACTAGGGGCCCAGTGCACAAAAATTTGTGCACTCAGGGGGGTTCCTCAGCCCAGCCTGTGCCCTCTAGCAGTCTGGGACCCCTCAGGGAATGTCCACCTGCTGGCATGCCTGGCCAGCGTGGGTGAGGGGCTGATGGCTGTTTGTAGGCTGGCCAAGCCTTCCAGTGTGGACCCTCACCCCATTGGGGTGTGGCAAGCCTGTGTGACAGGCTGAGGGCCGTTTTCAGGCTGCCCACAGTCCCTTCAAGTTTTGGGTTCCTACTGGGGTACCTGGCCAGCCTGGGTGAGGGGCTGAGGGCCGTTTTCAGGCTGCCCACAGCTTCCATTGACCCAAGGTCCCAGCGAGGCTGGGTGGAAGCAGGTTTCTGGGGTTTATTTATCTTCTATAATTGAAACACTGTTGCTTTGAGCCAAGGCCTAGGCAGGTAAGGAAGCCTCCTGTTTGTTTCAGCTCTGTGGCTTTTATAATTGAAACATTGTTACCATGAGCAGAGGCTCAGCTAGCCTAGGCAGGCAGTTGCAATGGAAGCCTGCTGTTTACTCTAGCTCTGTGGCTGCCGGCCGCCATCTTGTTTGGGTTAATTTGCATACAGCTGCTCTGATTGGCTGGTGGGCATGGCTTGGCTGGTGGGCGTGATTTAGGTGTCCTGGAGAGATGGTTAATTTGCATATTACTCTTTTATTAGATTATATATGTATGTAATAAGTATGTGTGTGTATATATATATATATATATATATATATATATAAATAAATATAATAAACCATGTTCTCTATGTTAAATTCATAAACAGAAGCATGTCACAATAATAATGCTGTGCTTATGGCCAGTGCACCTCAAAAACCAAACATGTAGCATGTTCTCAGTGAAATTTCTACTCTGGCTTTTTATTAGTCTTCAGAGTTTTGCCATATTTTTGCAAGAGGCTGAAATTTTCTCATCCAAGACTGGTAACCATAGCTGCTGAAACATCATGTCATGTGGGCCATTTTTACTTGATTTGTTTAAAAAGGAAAATGGTAAGGGCAACCTTTTCATTGCCTCTAAAATAAGATACTTTAGTCATTTCTTCTAAAATCCTTTATTTTTCTTTTATGGTTTACACATCAATAAATAAATAAATAAAGATTGACATTAAGAATGCCAAGCCATCCCCACCCATTCTATGTGACCCAATGGTTGAGCATCAACCCATGGACCAAGAGGTCATGGATTGAATTTCTTGTCAGGGCACAAACCCAGATTATGGGCTTGACCCCCCAGTAGAGAGCATGTAGGAGACACCTGATAGATGTTTCTCTCATCAATGTTTCTAATTCACTATCGTTATCCCTTCCTCTCTCAAAAAAATATCAATAAAAACATATTTAAAGAAAAAGAATGCTAAGCCACAGCTCTGCCCATGTCTATCTAGCTTGCCGAATTGCATCTTGCCTCTGCCAGAACCCACAAAAAATTTCAGTCCCAGAAGGTGTAAGATTCCAATAGGTATGGAGCTTCACTGTTGAGGTGAGCTGGAGTTGTGGACACTGTGCACATTATTTCTTTAGTGCTCTGTTAATGATGTGAAATAATACAATGTTATTTTCGTATGCATCATCATAAGTTTTTTACATTTTTATTTAAAGTTAAAATTGCATAATTTTTATTCAACATGTTCCTAAGCCGCAGCTTTAAAGCAATCAGGTTGTCATTAAACATTTTTACTATAGGTATTGAGAAGTTTTATCTCTGCTCCCACTTCCTACAAGTTGAAAACAGACTATAGAAGCTGTTAGCTAAAGTGAAATCATTTGACATTCCTTGCTTTTATGCCAAATTATCTTCACTACTACACATTGGAGAAAGATTTGCATTGCCTTCTCTCTGCAGGCCTTGTACTAGGGACTAGGGATAAAAAAAGAAAAAGGAAATACTTCTGACTCACATGGCTCACTGTTGGAGATATACATGGTGGGGCTGTGGGTAGGAATCAGGGACACTTTCTACAGAGAAGATCCATGAATGGTATGTGGAAATAGGCTAGTTAGTCAGAGAGGTTAAGGTGATTGAGCTTCAGGAAATTAAAACAGCAAGCACAGTTTAGACTGGCAGGCTATGATGTGTTGGGTAAATTAAAAGTGTTTCAGAATATCCAAAGCTTAGAGAATACCAGTCTATGATTAGAAAAAGCAAACACTTAAGAGTAGCAATATGAGGAAGATGTAATGAGAGAATTGTTCTGGAAACTGCATTTGCCTAACAAGCAACCATTAATAATTACTGAGAGTGGTTTTGGTTTTGACAGAGAATATGCAGGGAAGGACAATCTATGCCACTCTCCAAAGCTAGATTCTGGAGCTGACTTTACTGTTACAATTTTTACAAGAAATCGGGCAAGAAAGCAGGGGCTATATCCAAAAGATCTCATCCTCATTCTCTCCTGAGCCAGAAAGAGTCAATAAATGTTTTCAGGCAGGAAGAAGGATTGGTTTGAAATTCAGCAGGAGTCTTTGGGAATTCAGCAGTCTGGCTTGGAATGTATCAGGATTGCAGCTGAGAGCCTTTGTTTAGGACTCCTTTCTTGGAATTAAAGCACATAAAGATGTGACTGAGGTGAGGCCATGAATCTCTTGCCAATGCCTGTGTAGCAAGCTGGCATTTAATTTTGTCTTGCCATTGATCACATTTAATTACTTCTGTTTTACATTGAACAAATTCTATACCCTTCCTTCTTTTTTCATTGGTCCATATTGAACATTATATTCTAATGCATTCATTTATATAACCTAGTTTATTTTATGAGTTACACACATATGTAAATAATTGATTCTACAAAAATTTTTTAAAAAATATATTTTATTGATATTTTACAGAGAGGGAAGGGGGAGAGAGTTAGAAACATCAATGAGAGAGAAACATCAATCAACTGCCTCCTGCACACCCTGCACCGGGGATGTGCCCGCAACCAAGGTACACACCTTTTACTGGAATCGAACTCAGGACCTTTTGGTCCATAGGCCGACACTCTATCCACTGAGTCAAACCAGTTAGGGCTGATTCTACAAAATTTTTATAAAAAACAAGCTTGACTCCACTTTTATAATGCAATTCCAATTTCACCAAACAAGGTATTGTTATTTAACTGATACATTTAGTATTCATTTCTAAACATTTTGCAGGTATTATTGATAATTTTCATTTAAATTTTTTTTCTAGTGACATTCTCCAATGAAATAGGAAGATTTCCTATTATTTCATTGGTCCTCTACCTCTATCTCTACCACACACAAACACAAACACATCATACACACCCCTGCTAATGTTCCATCCCCTTCATTTCCCCAATACAGAGAAATCATAATTGCTTCAAAATTCAGTATTTACACTTATATGATCATATGAAACCTGCTAGTCATAGTTGATGCACATATTATGGCATCTTTTACTTTTATTTATATTTTTTAGTTTTGCTATAGTTGAGGTTTATTATTATTTTCTATTTTTTGTTTGCCTAATTTTCTATAACTTATAATTAGTTCAGCTTTGAACTGTTTTGCACCCAGGTGATTCTCTAGTCAATTTATTTAATCGTATTTTTAATTCTATGACTTCTACTTTCATGAATAAATTACCCGTATGATCTATTCATATAGACTGGAAGCCTACACAGGAAGCAGAGCTGTCCTAGACTACACTGTTCAACAGCATAGAATGAGAGCTACTTATGTAAGTGTAAAGTTCTAGCCCCTAGATATAAAAGTAAACACAAAACAAGTAAATGTATTTTTAATAATATTTACTATATAAACTGATAATTATAAAACTACTAAGAGCCCGGTGCACAAAAATTTGTGCACTTGGGAGGTCCCTCAGCCTGGCCTGTGCCCTCTCGCAGTCTGTGACCCCTCTGGGGATGTCCACCTGCTGGCATGCCTGGTCAGCCTGGGTGATGGGCTGAGAGCTGTTTTCAGGCTGCCCACATCCCCTTCAGGTTTTGAGTCCCTAGTGGGGTGTCTGGGCAGCCTGTAAGAGGAGCTGAGAGGTGTTTTCAGTCTGCCCACAGCTCCTTCAGGTTTTGGGCAGCCTGGAGGAGGACCTGAGGGGCGTTTTTAGACTGTCCACAGTCTCTTCAGGGTTCAAGTCCCTACTGGGGTACCTGGCCAGCCTGGGTGCGGGTCTGATGGCTGTTTGAAGGCTGGTCAAGCCCCGCAATGTGGACCCTCACTCCATTGAGGTGTGGCCAGCCTGGGTGATGGGCTAAGGGCCGTTTTCAGGCTGCCCACCGTCCCTTTAGGTTTTGGGTCCCTACTGGGGTACCTGGCCAGCCTGGGTGAGGGGCTGATGGCTGTTTGAGGCTGGCCAAGCCCCCCAGTAACGTCCCTCACCCCATTGGGGCGTGGCCAGCCTGGGTGTGGGCCTGAAGGCTGTTTTCAGACTTTCAGGCTGCCCACAGCTCCCATTTACTCAATGTCCCAGCAAGGCTGGCTGGAAGCAGGTTTCTGGGGTTTATTTATCTTCTATAATTGATACACTGTTCCTTTAAGCCAAGGCCTAGGCAGATAACAAAGCCTCCTGTTGGCTTCAGCTCCATGGCTTCTATAATTGAAAGAATGTTGCCTTAGTTAGAGGCTCAGCAAGCCTAGGCAGGCTGTTTCCTCCATCGCTGGTGTAATGGAAGCCTGCTGTTTGCTTCAGCTCCGAGGCTTCTATAATTGAAACAATGTTGCAACTATGTTCTATGTTGTTTCCTGAGCCCAGAGAAGCCCAGCTAGCCAGCAGACAGTTTACTCCTGGTGCAACAGAAGCCTCTGTTTACTCTAGCTCCGTGACTGCCAGCCTCCATCTTGGCTGGGTTAATTTGCATACAGCCGCTCTGATTGGCTGGTGAGTGTGGCTTAGGCATCCCATAGAAATGGTCAATTTTAATATTACTCTTTTATTAGATTAGATGGGCAAGAGATTAAAAATGGTGTTGGACTAAGTGAAAACTCACAGACACTCTCCCAGGATCAAACTGGAATTACAATTAAAATACATAAAACCACCCTGAATAATCAGCTGAAGACTAGCTGGAGAGAACCCTGACAACCAAGGACAGAAAGTAGAGACCACATAGAGACTGGTAGGAAGGGCGGAAGCATGACAGGACTGGCTGGGGTCCCACAGCAGCTGAAGTTCTGGAGAGATATCTTAGTTGTAGGGGGTTGCCACTAAGCATTTGGGGTCTAATGCCTAACTTGGTCCCCCAGCAAAGAGCACCAGAACTGAGAAAGGTGCCTACATAAGATATGGCTGTGAAAAACAGCAGGGTTGCTGGCTGCCAGGGAGAGACAGCTGGAAATATAAGAACCCTCTTAAAGGCCCATAACACAAAATTTTGAGTGTAGCCACTCACCTTGGGGTCTGGCAGAGGGAGCGTAGAATGAACTGTAGCTATATGAGCAGAAGCCAGGGCTGGAGGCTCTGGAGTTATAGCTCATAAGGCAAACACCCTAGTTTCCTGTGCTGAGGCTGCAGAGGTCATCGTTCTTAGGCAAACCTTTGCTATCCAGGTGGTTTTTGCCTGTGGGGAAGACAGCTGAGCCATCCTGCCAGAAGCTAATTCCAGCATGTCATAAATGCAAGAAGTTTCATCAAAAGGTTGATGGAACTTGGGAATTCAGCAGGGCTGAATACATGTTACCTGCTGCTGGAATAGCGAAGGGCGTTTCCCCAAACCTGAAAATCTATGTGTTATTGCCTGCTACTGAGATAGCTCAAGGCAGTTTCCCCAATCTGACAATGCCTACTATATACCAAACCTTAACCTTTGATAGCATATCTACTTTGCCTTTAGGGCAATTTGTGTTAATAAAGAGCAAGGGGTCCAGAGATTCAGGGAATTTAGTTACTACAGCTAAACTTCCTCTGGATCCCCCATGGACTACAAATTTATATTTCTAGTCTCTTTATTAATTTATGTGCAGCACCTTCTCCAGATTCCTGAACCCTTCCAGATGCTGGGAAAGACCTCAAGAATTACCACACTTTTGCAAAACTCTTGCCTCACCCAATGGAGTTTCTGAAGCCCTTTAACAGATTAGGAATAACAGCCTCCAGGCAGAAGCAACTGCCCCACCCTGTTGGAAAACCTCTCACCCTACCTATGGATGATTGCTTGAGGCTACTCCAGACTGAATTTAATTATCTGCAGGAGAATTTGATTCTTTGACTGATCTAATTAGTCAGAAACAGCAGTTTGGGTCCTTGCCACAGACACCATCCCAGACAAAATCCAGTGGTACCCCAAGCACCTGCAACTGACACTTGTGGGACCAGCTTCATGGGGGAAGGGAGTACAGCTCAGAACAGGGACAATTGAGAAGAGTTAGATTGACACGCAGGTAGTCAGGGCAAGGGTCCAGTAAAAAACAAAGCCAAGGAGAACATAGGCAGGGCCAGACACAGCAGTTTAAGCAAGACTAATCACAGAAAGCAACCATGCAGGAATAACAAAGTTTTTAGACTCAGAGCAGGAGGTATGTGAAACTAAGAAGAGTTTGCAACAATAAGGTGAACTGACCTATAGGAACAGGGAAAGTTCAGGTCCTTTTCAGAGCAAGAACAATTGAGGGAATCAATCAGGTGGTGACACAGATAGATATAGAGCAGGCTTGTAGCAAATATATACCCCTAGACTGAGGAGGAAGCTGGCCTTGCAAGGAATGTCAGTCCATAAAACCAAATGGGGCCCTGCCCTGAGGGAGGGCGGGAGTTGTTGTGTTGGTGCCTAATCCTTGGGACACCTGGGGGGGGGGGGGGGGGAAGGCCTTTCTCCAGGACCTCAAAGGGGGAAGGGGGCATGTTTGCAATACAATGGCCCCAGAAGGTTATACAAAGTGGGGTCCCTGTGTGTTGCTTCACTCTGATTTGGAAGTCTTTCCAGGGGTCCATTGGTACCAATGTCTATTAGAAAAGGACTCCTCCCTTTCTCCATGAAGTGTGCTTAACATTTTTTTACTCTTCTGTAACATATGGTTCCTGGTACCTACCAGGAACCTACTGCTCTGGCAAGTGGATGGGGTTTGGAGCCCGTGGGTGCAGGATAGGCTCCTGGAAAGCTGCCTGCTGCTGAGTTTAGCAGAATTGACCTGGGGGAATTCCATGCACTCCCGGACCTCAACCCAGGCTGGCGTCTGCAAGAGAGGATGGACACCTCTGAACCAGTCAACAGAATCTGTAAGGTAGGGGCCCCAGTCAGACTGTCAGACCCCCTCCAAGTGAGTGGAAGAGGGAATCTTATCACTTCCCTAGAAGTCATAGGATTTCGTCAGGTAATCAAGAATCAGGACTCCGGAGGTAAAGAATTATGGGTTCACTCTTTTGTTAGTTTTCTACTGAGAAGGAGGGCTGGTCACAGCCTTAACTCCTCTGGTAGATTCTCACCAAGACGTTGGTCGAGAATTCTGATCTGGGGCATCTGGGGAGCCAGGCATTATGGGCTCAGCTCCAGTCTGGGCTAGTCTGAGAGAGTGTGATTTACCATTCTGTGTGAAAGCTTGATTTTTGTTTTTTCATTACTCCTCTGGTTAAACGGTTGATTTGCTGAAAAATTTCTGTCTGTGTACCTTAATTTGCTCTGTGATTGTACTGTGATAAGTTAATTTTTTTTAAATTCTGGGGTTAGATTTAAAGGTATTTGTGGCTTTTCTTGTCAGACTGGACATTCAGGGGCGGGGCTCACAGCTCTGCAAGGTGGAGAGATTTTACAGGCCCTGCCCCCTGCTGTGCTGAGTTAAGGATCTTTTCTTTCAGGAAACCCTCCCCCACAGGTCTGACCCCAGCCCCCAGGAGGGAAGCCTACTATAATGACTGGTGTAAATGTGGTGCGTTCCTGTTTAGAAGTGCTTTTATGTTTGTTTCTGTTTTTGTTTGTGTGTTGTTGTTGTTGTTGTTTTTAAAAAAAAACACACTTTTAAACCTCTCCCAAGTTTCCATGGTGACTCAAGGTTTTAGTGGGGAATGTTATCTGTCTTTATTGTTTAAAAATGCATCTTTGTTGCTTGCTTAAAATTGTTTAGCTAGTGAAATTTCTGTTGGGGTCTCTTAAAAATATGAATGTATTACTAATCTGAGGAATGTTAATATTTACATATCATCTAAAAATCGAGCCTAAGAGTTCTAACTAACTGAAAAGTATGGCTTTGGTGTAATGGAGGAAGGTAAATAAAAATGTTGAAAGGTGAATGGATGATAGGCCAGTAAGCTGGGGCAAGTAGAATGGGGAAACTGAGCAGAAATTTTGTATTCCCTAAATCAAGGACACTTGAGAGTAAATGATTTGCATTTGCCTCCCTAAACAGAGGTTAAATCATTTGTCAATCTGATTAATGTCATTTGCTGTCCATACCCAAGGACAAATGAAGTTAGAAAATAAGCCTTATTTTGATTAGTTCTTTTACTTAGGTATTTTTTAAAAGGAGACCACCCGGTCCCTCCCTGCAACATGGTAATAGCTCCTCTTCAAACTCGACTGTCTTAGAATGTATGTTAAGGAATTTTAATATTGCTCAAACCTTGCCATCTTGGGTCCGCTTCTGGGTTTGTAAGAAGGAACAGAGTAAGGTTTTAGTAGCAGGAGTGAAAAAGAAACCAGGAAATTAGAGAAAGAATTCTCACTGTTCTGGGCAGAAGGAAATTCTCCAGGCCTGGCTAAGGACCATGCCCTGGTGCTAATCAAGTTAAAGCCTGGGACACAGCCTGTTAAAATCCACCAATATCCAATTTCAAGGGAAATGAAGGCTAGGGACAAAGGAAGCAGGCGGTAGGTACCATCCCCAGCCCTAGTACCTGGCAGTAGATTCGGGAATTCCTGAGAGTGGCAGGATTCTGTCAAATTTAGATACCAGAGTTTTCAGACCTGGCCAAGTCTCTCTATGAAGCTTTAAGAGGAGAAGTCTGACTGAGGGATTGGCCGAGATCCCGGTGGGTTGGGAGGGCCAGAGGCTGCACATTGAACCTGTAGACTGCAGTTTGCTAGGCAGAGGTACAAGTCCAGTTGTATAGGGGTTAAGCTACCTGTATACAGAGAAGCAACTTTCTCCCATGCCAGAATACATTTTGGGGATTTGGATAGGCTGTGTTTGTGGCTGGAAAGAGGAACCAGCCACTTCACACAGCCCTGACAGTGGCCTGCAGAAAACTGTATAATAGACTTAAATGATGCCTGCATCTTCATGGATATGGCTCCAGAGAGACAAGGACAATTTTTCCTTATGTGGGAAGGTCAAAAATAGACTTTAGTCACCTCCCTAAGATGTTTGTATAGCCTTACCATGTGTCATGTGTGGTAGCAGAAGATTTAGCTGTCAGAAGCAGCCACAGTGCCAATGTTATACTTCATTATGGTAATCTTAATTCTCTTACAGATTTAAATGCAGTTGTCAAAAGGGCAAGTGCCCAACTGGGAAAAGAAGAATACCATCAGATTTTGGTCTCTATTGAGAGACAGTTGGCAGCCTGTATACTGCCTTGCAGGCCTGTGTGACCATGCCCATGTCAGGGGCAGCACAAACCTCAACTTTAGGAAAGTGGGAGAGATCACTTTAGAACATAGGGAATTAGTGAAATGGTGAGTACTAGGCCTCTGTTACAGGAATTACGGACCCTGTGAGGTCCTGTGACATGTGAAACCCTGTAAAGAAATGAAGCTCCCTTAGTCCATTCTGAGATGACAAGTCAAAGAAGGGAGCCCTACTACAGGGACAGCTGTGCCTATCTGTTATCCCTCTGAAGAGTCCATAAAAAGGACTGACAAGGAAAATCAGAAGATCTTAAAACAGGTAACTATATTTTTCTCCATGTATAATTCCTCCAAAATTTGGCAATGCTTAATAAATCATGACAGTACATTTCTTTG
Organism: Murina feae; assembly: GCA_004026665.1. Classification (NCBI taxonomy): domain Eukaryota; kingdom Metazoa; phylum Chordata; class Mammalia; order Chiroptera; family Vespertilionidae; genus Murina; species Murina feae. The sequence continues at coordinate 156,182 of PVJC01000062.1, read as the reverse complement.
CATGAATTCAGTAAGACCGGTTTCAAATAGTGGTTTTATTAACTGGAAACTTTGACTGGAGTATCATGTTTTAAAGAACCCTGTCTGAACTCTGAAGACTTGAAGCCAATAAGAGCACCATGGAAAAAGCCTGGTATCTACTTGGGAGCCCTGTAAATGGCTGGCACTGGAGCGTCAGGCCTATGCCCTACCATCACTGGGGGTTGGTCAGAGTAGAAGGGGAGCAATAAGGACACCTCTGCATCCCTTTGGAACCCCCATGCACTCTGGACTGAGTCAGGTAAGAAGGTTCCTGATAGGGACCTTAAACCCAGGGTGTAGTTCCAGGTGGAGTCACTGCAGGTGAGAAATTCACCAACTCAGAAGATACTGCAGGCAGGCCTGATGGCAGCTGGATGGCTTGGCTTCCAGCCCTACAGGGCACTCTAAGATTCAATTATGAAATTCTGGCAAGGGTAGTCAGTTACCATTCTTGTTGTGTTTATGCAAACAATCAGACCAAATTGAATACAATAGAAAAATTGGCTCTTTTAATAAATGTAGAGGTAATTTTGAGGAGAATTCTATTTCAATAGAGGTTATTAAAACTGAAATGTTTTCTTTACCTTCCACCAGATCATTCATTACAGTTTGTCTCCTCCAGGTCACAAGCCCACCTCCTTCTGTGCCCAGGCCTCATTGTCCCTCTGACAGACAGCAAGGATCTCTTGGCTCTGAGAGAAACCTCTGTCCCTCCTCAGCACAAACCAATTACAGAACACTCCATCACCCAATTTCCCTGAAAGAATTCAGAGTCAGGATCCTTGAGGTAATATATTAGGCAGTTAGACAGACATGAGCAGAGCAAGGACGATGGGCCAACTAGTGCTACCAGATGTAACTAAGTATTTCAACCTGTATGTATGAGAGACAAGTAGCATAGCCAAAGGGGTCGTTGCCCAAAGTCTTGGGCCTTGGAAAAGACCAGTAGCCTACTTGTCCAAGAGACTCAACCCTGTTGCATCCAGTTAGCCTGCTTGCCTCTGGGCAGTAGCAGCCACAGTTATGCAGTAGGGAGCACACCAGAGTGCTGGATATCAAATGCTTGAGTCATCCAATTTCAGGCTCTTCTGATACCAGCCTCCTTCCTGATGATGACCCTGAAAAACCTCTATGTAACTGTTTAGAGGCCAAAGACTTTGTAAAACAGCCCACCTGGGCTTCACTGACACCCCACTGGCATTGACTATTCATGAAGGGAGCAGTTCTGTCCAGGTATGCGGGGATGGTGGTGGTTACTTTGGATCAAACTATCTGATCTCAGGCACTTGCCCACAGGACTTTGGCACAGAGGGCCAAGTTGATTGCCCTTATTCAGGCTCTCTGGTGGGCAAGAAAAGAACCAATGACAATTTATGCTGATGGCAAGTATGCAATAGAGAGCTATTGAAAGGTATGGGAACTTCACAGAGGCAAGGGGCAACTGGGCCACAGACGAAGCAGCCTGGAAGACTGCCCTGGAAACCAGTGGGCCTCTACAGATTCTGGTGAGTAAAGACTGAAATCCATAACTAATTTTTACCCAAGTTCTTGCAGGCTTTGCAGCTACCCGTAGGGCAGTCCAAGAGCACAGAGCATGTCCAAGAAGTTCTGCCTTCCAACCTGATGACTCTGTTTGAGTAAAGACCACCCAAGGACTGACTCCTACCCAGAGGGGACCACATACCATCATCCTGACAATCCCCACTGCTCTCAAGGTTGCAGGACTGTATACCTGGTTACCAGTAACACCCCCTGTGGGATTCGTTGCTCCACAAGGCTAAAAGAAGCTTGTGCGACAATGGGAGTGGGGGAGGATGAGGAGGAAGCTGGCCTTGCAAGGAATGTCAGGCCTTAAAACCAAACAGGGCCTTGCCCTGAGGGAGGGCGGGGGGTTGTTGTGTTGGCACTGAATCCTTGGGACACCTGGGAGGGGGGAAGGGCCTTCCTCCAGGGCCTCGAAGGGGGAAGGGGGCATATTTGCAATACAATGGCCCCAGAAGGTTATAAAAAGTGGGGTCCCTGTGTGTTGCTTGACTCTGATTTGGAAGTCTTCCCAGTCCATTGGTACCAATGTCTATTAAAAAAAGGACTCCTCCCTTTCTCCATGAAGCATGCTTGGCATTTTTTTTTACTTTTCTGTAACAAGACTACAAGGCTTTAATTGGTAACCCATGATTTGGGCCCCCTCCCCATATGGGAATTCTGAATCTGCTTATACATTTTCCATGCTTTTGCTCAAATCTTCTGGTCTGCAGTGCACTGTCTTCAGATTTTGAGACATGACTCCAGGCAAAAAACCTTAGCTTGATGTTCTCATAATCACAATCAAGGTGTTAGATTCAAGGCAGACCCAGACTCTGGGCTGAGGAGTACCTGACCTACTGGATTTCTAGGGGATTCAACCTCTCAAACCTCAATCAGTTTTTCAAAGGCCAGAAAGAGACAGAGACTCATATTCATTTGAACTAGAGAACCTACCAAGAGGCCCACCAGGATTGACACACCAAAGGACCAGATTCAAAAACATCAGAGCAAAATTCAGCAGCCTCATAAATAGCAGACCAAAAGCACCTGTTGTAACAGCTGCCATGACAATATTAGGGTTGAACCTCATTGGCAGGAAGTTGGAGAGGAGATCCCTCTCATGAATGGGACATCAATAATCAAGTCCCAATTACAACAGAATAGCCAAACAAACAAACAACAACAAAAACAACACAAAGGGCATTCCTAGAGCATCCAGCTCAGGTGAACAAAGAGACTACAGCCCTAGACCCTCAAGACACTTTCTACATAAGGTCATTTACAAACACTTGGAGGCATAGCTGTTCTATCTAATACAAAGAAGCAAATACAAAGAGATAGCTAAAATGGAGAGATAAAGAAACAACCCCCAAGTGAGAGAGGAATAAAAGGAATATGCAAAAAATAAAGAACTAAATGAGATGGAGGCAAACAACCTTTCAGACATAGAGTTCAAAACAATGGTTATAAAAATACTTAAGGAGCTTAGTGCAAATTACAATAGCATGAACAGGGAAATAGAAGCCACTAACAAGAGCCAGACAGAAATGAAGAATGATATATCTGACATCAAGAACACACCAAGCCCTGACTCAGCGGATAGAGCATCAGCCTGCAGACTCAAGGGTCCCAGGTTCAATTCCGGTCAATGGCATGTACCTTGGTTGTGGACACAACCCTGGTGGGAAGTGTGCAGGAGGCAGCTGATCGATGTTTCTCTCTCATCAATGTTTCTAATTCTCTATCTCTCTCCCTTCCTCTCTGTAAAAATCAATAAAAATATATTTTTTTAAAAAGAACACACTGTAAGGATTAAAAGTAGATTAGATAACGGAGAGGATCAAATCAGCAATTTGGAAGACAAGATAGAAATAAATACCCAGTTAGAATAGTGATAGAAAAAAGAATTATAAAGCAGAAAGATAGCTTAAGGGAGCTCTGGGACAATATGAAATGTAGCAACACCCTCATATAGTACACCAGAAGGGGAAGAGGGTGAGCAAGGGACAGAGAACCTATTTAAAGCAATGACATAAAACTTCTCTAGCCTGGTGAAATTAAATGTCATACAAGTTCAAGAGGCACAGAGAACCCAATCTAGATGAACCCAAAAAAAACCCACACTTAAACACATCATAATTAAAATGGCAAATGTTAAAACCAAGGAAGAATCTAAAGGCAGCAAGAGAGAGACAGAAGTTTACCTACAAAGGAGTTCCCATTGGAATGTCAGCTGACTTCTTAATAAAAACACTTCAGGCCAGAAGGCAGTGGCAAAAAGTATTCAAAGTAATGAAAAGTAAGGGTCTAAATCCAAGACTACTGTATCCAGGAAGACTAGCATTTAAAATTGAAGGTCAAATAAAAAGCTTTTCAGAAAAAGATTATTAAAGGAGTACATTTCCACTAAACCAGCAATTCAAGAAATGTTACAGAAACTGCTTTAAGAAGAAGAAAAGAAAAAAAAGAAGAAGAAAAAGAGAGAGAATCTAGGCATAGAGAAATAAAAATAGTAATGAATAAATACCTATCAATAATCACCTTAAATGGAAATGGGTTAAATGCTCCAGTCAAAAGACATAGAGTCACTGAATGGATAAGAAAACATGACCGATACACATGCTATGGGAATAAACCTCTAGGGACAATTGAGAGGAGATAGCTTGACACATAATCCCTATTAAAATATCAATGGCATTTTAAAGATACACACAGAGTGAGAATGAAGGGATGAAAAAAATATATTCCATGCAAATGGACAGGAAGAAAAGCTGGAGTAACAGTACTCATATCAGACAAAATAGACTTTAACACGGAAGCCACAACAATGGTTAAAGACCACTTTCTAATACTAAAAGAAATGATTCCACCAGAAAATATAACACTTATAAACATATATGCACTCAATATAGGAGCAACGAAGTGCATAAAACAAACAAACAAAAAACAACAAATCTTGATAGATTTTAAGAGAGAGATTGACAGTAATATAGTAATAAAGGGGACTTTAACACCCCACTGACATCACTAGATAGATCATTGAGACAAAAAATTAATAAGGAAACAGAGGTCTTAAATGACACACTAGATTAGATGGATCTAACTGATATTTACGGAACATTTCACCCCAAAGCAACAGAATATGCATTCTTCTCAAGTGCACATGGAACATTCTCAAAGATAGACCACACGTTAGGGCACAAAACAAGTCTACCAGTATACATGTTTAAGAAATTTGATGTAATACCAAGCATCTTCTCAGGTGATAATGGCAAGAAAATTTAAATCAACTACAATAAAAACAAACAAACAAAAACACTCAAATACATGGAAGCTAAATAACATATTATTAAACATTGAATGGGTAACCAATGAGATCAAGGAATAAAACAAAACAAAACAAAACCTTCTGGAAAACAAATGAAAATGAACACAAAACCACCCAAAATCTATGGGACACAAAGAAAACAGTCCTGATAGGAAAATTCATAGCATTACAGGCCCATCTTAAGAAACAAGTAAAAGGACTAATAAGTGATCTAACCCTACAACTAAATTAATTATAAAGCGAACAGCAAAAAGAGCCCACAGGAAGTAGAAGGAAGGGAATAATAAACCTCAGCAAGGAAGTAAATGACATTGAAACTAAAAAAAAGTACAAAAGATAAATAAATCCAAGAACTGATTATTTGAAAAGGTAAACAAGATTGATGAACCCCTAGCTAGGCTTATCAAGAAACAGAGAGGGACCAAATAAATAAAATCACAAGTGAAAGAGGCAATACAACAATGGGCACCACAGAAATACAAAGGATTATAAGCAAATGCTATGAACAGCTATTTGCCATCAAACAGCAACCTGGGTGAAATGGACAAATTACTAGAAACATACAATCTTCTAAAACTCAATCAGGAAGAATGAGAAAACCTGAGTAGGTCAATAACAACTGATAAAATTGAAGCAGTAATTAAAAATCTTCCAGCAAACAAAGTTCTGGACTAGATGGAGTTAGACATGAATTTATAAAACATTCAAAGAAGAACTATGGCTATTCCAAACATTTCAAGAGGAACACTTCCCAGTGCTTTCTATGAGGCCATCATTATCCCAATTCCCAAACCAGATAAAGACACTACAAAGAAAGAAAACTACAGGCCAATGTCCTTGATGGATAAAATACATAAATGTAAGGCATGAAACCATAAAAATCTTAAAGAAGAATATAGGCATCTAACATAGCAACCTCCAAGGGCATTGGAAATAAGGAGAAAATAAACAAATGAGACTACATCAAAATAAAAAGTTTCTGCACAGCAAAAGAAAGCACCATTAAAATGGAAAGAGAGCCCACTGTATGGGAGAACATATTGCCAATGATACATCTGATAAGGGGTTTATATCCAAAATTTATAAAGTATTTATAAAACTTAACAAAAGGAAGACATACAATCCAATAGACATTTTTCGAAAGAGGACATACAGATGGCTAAGAGATATATATAAAAAAAAGCTCAAAGTCACTAATCATCAGAGAAATGCAAATTATAACTACAACAATATATCACCTCACAGCTGCTAAAATGGCTAACATCAATATATCACACGCAACAAGTACTAGTGATGATGTGGAGAAAAGGGAACCCTCATGCACTGGTGCACTGCTGGTGGGAATGTAGATTGGTACAGCAACTATGGAAAACAGAATGGAGTTTCCTAAAAAAATGAAAAATGGAACTGCTTTATGACCCAGAAATCCCCTTCTAAGAATGTATCTTAAGAATCCCAATATACCATTCAGAAAGAATATATGCAGTCCTAGTCATAGCAGTGTTATTTGCAGTAGCTAAGATCTGGAAACATCACAAGGGCCCATCAGTAGATGAGTGGATAAAAAAGCAATGATACATTGACATAATGGAGAACTATGCAGCTATAACAAAGAAGGAATTCTTATCCTTTGTGACAGCATGGAGAGACCTGGAGAGTGTTATGCTAAATGAATTAAGCCAGTTAGAGAAAAACAAATACCATTTGAACTCACTTATATGTAGAATCTAATGAACCAAATAAGCGGACAAACAAAATAGGACCAGAGGCATGGATATGTGGAACAGAGTGACAAATGTGAGATGGTAGGGCAATGAGGTAAATTGGATAAACAAAGGTAAAGAGATTAGCCAAAACACATACATGCATAACAAACAGACACAGACAACAGTGTTGAAGGCTAGTGGAAGGGGGTGGGGGGGGATTGGATAGAGGTGGGCAAATGGGGAAGGGGAAATGGAGGACACCTGTAATAGCGTCAACAGCAAAAAATAAATAATTACTGTATTAATATATCACTATATAGTTTTGAAGTATTATATATTTCTTTTGTTTGTACTAAATTTTAAAATTTATAGTGCATTTTATACTAAGAGAAGGGGTCAACAAACACATTGGCCAAACTGCTCCTGACACCTGATTTGTAAATGAAGTTTTATTGAAATAAAGCCTCCACCATCTGTTATTTATTGTCAATGGAAGTTTTGGAGTTGTCTGGCCTGCAAATTAGAAAATATTTACTACCTAGTTCTTTATAGAAAGATTTACCAACCCCTGACTAGAACACATCTCAGTTTGAACTAACTATATTTCAAGTGCTCAATAGCCATATGTGGCTAGTTGCTAGCATCTTGACAACACTTGAAAATTGACTTGGAGATTTCACTCTTCTCTCTCTGGTTTTTAACCCTCTATTCTATCCTCTTTTTCTTACTTTTATTTTCTCCCAAAATTTGGCAGATAGAGGGTAACTTTTTGAGAATGATGATTAAATGTAAAATTTTATAGATCTTCACCTGCATATTATACCCTCAAATTAAAAGGATAAACTGGTTAGGTATAAATCCATATTAGGAGGAATTTTTTATGAGTTTAAAATTTAATTTCATACTTACATTCATTGTCTTTACTACTCAGGGTTGCTGTGGAGAATCACAGATTCCTTTCTATTTCCTGATTTTTTTAGTGAGGCTGTGTGTGTGTTTCTCTCTCTGAGGAAGTTTGTAGAATCTTCTTTGTCAAGAGTATTCAGAGTTTTTACAATGTTTAATTTAATTTTCTATTTATAATCATTCATTTAAAGTTCCACTTTTAACATCTTTACCTTTACCTATGCCTGATATTCCCCCCAAAAAGCCTCAATGTTATCTTCTCTAGAGAATAGATATTTCCTCTTTTTTTCTACGAACCATTTTTCCTACTAGGGAGAGTAGGAGAAGAACAAATGCATGTGGATTAAGTGATTGTAATGTTCTTAGCCCTGCCTTCACCCCTACTATCATAAGTACCTGGAAGCACCAGGTTGTAGACATTTTGGCTTTCCTTCCTTCCTTTCTTCCTTCCTTCCTTCCTTCCTTCCTTCCTTCCTTCCTTCCTTCCTTCCTTCCTTCCTTCCTTCCTTCCTTCCCTTTCCCTCTCTCTTGTGTTATATATTGACTAGCTGTTTGTTTTGTCTACTGCCAGCTAAAGCCCTCTCTGGTCTATTAAGTCAGTTTCCAGGCATTTGTCTGATTGGCAGCTTCCAAAAAATATGGTTGTTTCTGCTTCTATTTCATTGTGTATTTATGCTTGTAATTCTCATGGGATTTGGAATAGAGCAGTATGCTTAATCTACCAGCATAACAAAGAAAGCTTCCAACTATTTTCTAAGCTATTTTCTTATCTGTAAAATGGGGATAATAATATCTACTTAGCACAGTTCTTACAAAGATTGGAGACATTTTTCCTGGAATAATATCTCACCAAGAAACTCCATAAAATAAATCAAGCTACTAAATTAAATGTGTTAAGGGTAACACACAGTAGAAACAGAATCCAATAATGTCAAAACAGGAAGGAAAATTATAGAATGTGACACTCAACCTCCTCACTTATAATTTAACTTCAAACTCCCTTGTGATTTGCTTGGACTTCATAATCACAGAACTTCATAAGACTGTTCATCTGTATCATGCTATTTAAAGCTGCTACTATGATTTATAGCTAGATAGATAGCACTCAGGCCAATTATGAAAGAAAATAAAAAAGGTTGGTGAGATAGGAAATTTTATAATAACTGTGGATTCTTTAAATGAACCTTAACTCCTCTGTTTACATACCATTTCAATACTCATCTTTCTCAGCACATTTAATGCCAGATATATCTACTCCTTCCTCATTTCCTACTTCAGAACCCAGAGCTGATAGAAGAGCAGAGAGCAGGGCTATGCTGAGGGGTCCTGCTGAGACAGTTCTCTGTGGGACTAGAACAATAAAGAAACAGCTAATCCTTGGACAGGACAAATGAGAAGTATTGAGAGGGCAAGAAGTCAAACAGACAACAGCAGTTGAAACAAGGGTGGCTGAAGCAGTAGAAAGATATGATCACCTGCAGGTGGATGCAGACTAAACCACATACTCTGGGAGCCTGCTGGCCTGCTCTCCTGACCCATAGAACCTCACATCTCCCCACTCTCCTCTGAGCAGAATGAAAAAGGTGTTGCATTTGTTCTACTGTCAGAATCTTGTCAAAACCCCTAAGCATGTTATGGCCAGTCCTGCTTGGCCATTTCAGTCTTCCCTGACTGATCTCTCTTCACGATGAACTGTCAGGTTAATTTTCTAAACACTACTTTACTATATAGCATCTAATCTAAAAGAGGAACATGCAAGTTGGTGTCACTCCACTACAACCAAAGCCACGCCCACCAGCCAATCAGAGCGACTATACACAAATTAACACAACCAAGATAGCTGCTGGTAGCCACAGAGCTAGAAGGAGGCTTGGTTGCCTTGACGATGGAGAAAGCCAAGCTTCCCACTTGCCTAGTCCGACTGTGATCTCTGCTCAAGGCAACAAAGTTTCAATTATAGAAGATAAATAAACCCCAGATACTTGCCTCCAGCCAGCCTCGCTGGGAGCTTGGGTCACTGGGGGCTGTGGCCCACCTGCAAACAGCCATCAGCCCCTCACCCAGGATGGCCAGGCACCCCAGCAGAACCTCCCTCCCTGAAGGGAGTGTGGCCAGCCTGAAAACCTGAAAATGGCTCTCAGTCCCGCACCCAAGCTGGCCAGGCACCCCAGTGGGACCCCACCCTGATCTGAGACACCCTTCAGGGCAAACCATCCAGCCCCCACCTGTGCACCAGGCCTCTATCCTATGTAATAAAAGGGTAATATGCAAATTGACCCTAACAGCAGAATGACTGGGAATGACTGGTCACTATGACACACACTGACCACCAGGGGGCAGAAGTTCAATGCAGGAGCTGTCACTGATCCCTGGTGGTCAGTGAGCTCCCACAGGGGGAGCTCTGCTCAGCCATAAGCCAGGCTGAAGGGTGCCAGCACAGCGATGGTGGTGGGAGACTCTCCTGCCTCCTCAGCAGCACTAAGGATGTCTGACTGCAGCTTAGGCCTGCTCCCTGCTGGCAAGTGGACATCCCCTGAGGGCTCCCAGGCTGCCAGAATGATGTATGACTGCCAGCTTAGGCCCAATCCCCCAGGAAGCAGGCCTAAGCCAGCAGGTGGACATCCCCTGACAGTTCCCAGACTGCGAGAGGGCACATGTCGAGCTGGGCTGAGGGACCCCCCTCCTCCAAGTGCACAAATTTTTATGCACTGGGCCTCTAGTCTATAATAATAAAAGTGTAATATGCTAATTAGACCAGAAGTCATTCCGGATGACTTTCTGGACGAAGCCAGGGCTGGGAGGGAAGCCTGGTCCCAGGGGTCAGAGGGAAGCTGGTGCAGGCAGCTGGGGGAAGGAAGGCCTACTCTTGCATGAATTTTTTGCATCGGGCCTCTAGTATACTAGTAGTAAATAAACTCCCAGGGGTGACTTATTCTCAGAAAATACTTACAGTCATTGGCACATAAAGTTTCTCAATATTTTTATGTAATGAGAATTATTGTAATATTTTAAACATACAAATAAACAAAAATTTCACAGATCTCAAATGTGAAAGGATGGCTCGGAGCATACTGAAAGTCATTTTAATAAGAGTAAAATTCTGGAAATTGACAGCCTGGGTTTGAATCTCAGTCTACCATTTGTTAGTTATATATTCCCTGTCAAGCTACTTAACTTTCTTACCCCTCAATCTCTTAATATAAAAACAGAGTAGTAAGCATAATAGACTCTGTTTCCTAAAGCTGTATTAAGAAGTTATATGAGCCCTGACCAGTTTGGCTCAGTCGGCCTGCGGACTGAAAGGTCCCAGGTTTGATTCCGGTCAAGGGCATGTACCTTGGTTGCGGGCGCATCCCCAGTAGTGGGTGTGCAGGAGGTAGCTGATTGATGCTTCTCTCTCATCGATGTTTCTAACTCTCTATCCCTCTCCCTTCCTCTCTGTAAAAAAATCAATAAAATATATTTAAAAAATAAATTATATGAAACACAAAAATACACTTTAAAGTAACTAGCATTTTAAATGACAATAAGTGTTTTTTTGTTTTTTTTTAAAATATATTTTATTGATTTTTAACAGAGAGGAAGGGAGACAGAAAGAAAGGTAGAAACATCAATGAGAGAGAAACATTGATCAGCTGCCTCCTGCACACCCCCTACTGAGGATGTGCCCGCAGCCAAGGTACATGCCCTTGACCAGAATCGAACCTGGGACCCCTCAGTCCACAGGCTGATGCTCTATCCACTGAGCCAAACTGGTTAGGCGACAATAAGTGTTTATTATTAATTTAGAAAACATGTATTGACCAAATGGCAGTATAAATTTGCATTTTAATAATCACAGGTGCTTCTGGATAAATTTAAATCAAGGAAACAATATTAATAAGTATATGATTACACATATTGGTACACATCTGCAATTGCTGATTTATTTTCATACTTTTCTGGTACTTTAGGTTTTAGAATTATTTTGAAGACATTTTAATTAGCTAATTATATTTACTTTTGAAATCTGTATTTTAAAATCATTTTGTAATCATATATCTTTGAAAGTCTGATAATCTTCAGTGCTCTGCTCACCATGAAAATAAAAAAGCAAGTGAATAACATTAATAATAACATTAATTATTCTACAATAGAGTTGTAGCACTAAAAACAATGTCTAGAACATAGTAAGTGCATTAAATAGTATATATTAATTATAATTGCATGTTTAAGAGTGTATGTAAAGGCATTTATGCCCCATTCTCCAAATTAAAAAAATAAATATTCTCAAAACAATGAGAATAAAATTCAAGTTGAAACTTTAATAAAACTAGGAATTACATATAATGTTCAATGAGGAGTTGTCAAAGGCACTGAAAATTACACAAGGGTGAGAGACACATGTAGTAACATCTCAGCTGAAGAGCTTGGACAGATGTAGAGGCTGAATTTTCTAGAGCTGGTAGCTTGTCTTGAATGGCCCAATTAATATTATTTTTTGAATCAGGGGAGAGGCTGTTGGCTCCAGTAGTATAGCCTTTCTTCAACACCATTTCACATGAAGAGGAAGTAGAAGAGTCAGACCAGTGAAGAAATACCCAGAAGTTATTTTATTGGGAAGTTGTCTGTGAAGCATGCCATGAAAAAGAAATTTTCATTTGGTATAATCATACAGCTGCTGATCTCTATTGTTTAGAAAGGAATTAAAAGTCAAGTCATCATCGAGTTAAAGACAACTATACATCTTAAAGAGCTTTGCTACTATCTAGACAGAATTCCTTCTGGCTTAGGATACTGCCCAGGTTCATTCCTACGACCTGCTGCAAACAATTGATAGAAAAAACTGATTTTTTTCCCAGAGAAATGATAAAACAGTACAGCATAATGTACAAATACATACTACTTATAATAGTAAATGCTAAAAGAGAATAGAATGTTGGGACAATATAATGAATAGCAAAGAAGAACACTCACTAAAAAGAAAGATAAAATGCTACCAAGCAGACAAAAATGGAGACTAGAGATACTTTTTAAAAAATTAATAAGACAATAAGATAAAAATCAGAGGCATTCAAAGTCATTAAATATATAAGTCATCAAACTTTTTTCTGTAAAGATTCATACAGTAACCCTGGCCCAGTAGCTCAGTTATCTCAATATGCCAGGGTTTCAGACTCCATCTCTGATCAGGTATGCATACAAGAACCAACCAATAATGCATGAATAAGTGGTACAAATCACTGTTTCTCTCTTTGTCTCTCCCTTCTCCTCTCTAAAATCAGTAAAATAAAATAAAAAATCATACAGTAAATATTTTAGAAGTTGAAAATCATACGGTGTCAGTTGCTACTTCTCAAATCTGCCATCTTAATACATAAATGCCATAGACAATCCTATATAATAAAAGACTAATATGCAAATTGTCCCCTTGGGAGTTCAACTACTCACTATGATGTTTGTTGACCACCAAGTGGTGGCACAGAATGAAGGAAGGCCCCAGCCAGCAGCTGGCAGCCAGGGATAGGAAGGCCCTTATCAGCCCTGATTACTAGCCAGGCCTAGGGACCCTACCCATGCAAAAAATTGTGCACTGGACCTCTAGTGCATAAATGAATGTGTACAACCAGACATGTTCTAGAAGCCTTAATTAAAAAGAAAGATGAATTAAGTCACAAAGTTAACCAGCTACAGCAATACATTCCAAATACAAGAAAACACACATTTTTTATTTTTATTTATTTTTTAAAAATATATTTTATTGATTTTTTACATAGAGGAAGGGAGAAGGATAGAGAGTTAGAAACATCGATGAGAGAGAAACATAGATCAGCTTCCTCCTGCACTTCTACTGGGAATATGCCTGCAATCAAGGTACATGCCCTTGACCGGAATTGAATCTGGGACCCTACAGTCCGCAGGCCAACACTCTATCCACTGAGCCAAACTGGTTGAAAACACACATTTTTAAAGAAATGTTGATAATTTAGGGAGGGACAGAGTCATACTGATCACATGCAAAAAGAGAGAAAAAATATTATAGTCATATAATATATTTAACAGCATATTTCTGTCAGTTCCTCTTATTTACCATGAAGGTCAGTGACTCTTATGTAGCATAAATACCAAAAGATTCACAGATAACTACATAAAGTCAAACTGAAAATGTAATGACAGAGAGAAAGCCATGAAATTCAGCTAGATAAATTCATCATAGTAGCAGGATATAGGATCAGAAATATTACATACATTTATTTCTACACATTATCGATAGATAATCCCTCTGAAAATAAAATAAGAAAGTGATTCCATTCACAATAGCCTCCAAAAATAATATATACTTAATACATTTTTATTAAAAAGTAAGATTGTGAATAGAATATACAAAACATTACTGAGAGAAAGCTAAAATAATTTAAATAAAAATATTTTACATTAATGGATTGAAAGACCAAGAAAATCTAAATCAGCAATTTTCTACAAACAATCTACAAATTCAATGCACTCCATATCAAAATTATAACAGGATATTTTGCAAACAGTTGACAAATTGATCCTAAAATGTATGAAGCGGTATAAGTCACATAAAAGCCAAACAGTTTTTTAAAAGTAAAATAAACTTGTAGGAAATTATTCTAAATGGTTTTAAAACATTTTAAAAAATATTGTTTGCATAACAATGTGGTCTTGGTATAGGTTAGGCAGATACATCACTGGGAGGAATTGAAAGTCAAAAATTAAACCCTACAGGACTGGCCGTACATATTTACTTATTTTGTATCTTGGATCAGGGTGCTTGTAGGAGGCAACTGACAGATATTTCTCTCTCACATTAATGTTTCTCTCTCTTTTTATTATAATGACCACCTTTCCCCCTACTGATCCTCTTTCCCCAGCTCCCCATTTCTCTCCTAGACCTTCCCTGCATTGTTGTCTGTAGTCAATTGACTTTTGATACAAATATCAAAACAACTCAATGGGAAAAGTATAGTATTTTCAGCAAATGATGTTGTGGCAATTACATGCACATGCGGAAACATCCAGTTAGATTTTTGTTTCCAAACTAATTTAGCACGAATCAAACACTAGTAAACTAAAAAAATAATAATAATAGGGATAATAATAATAATAAATATTCGTCTAGAGCACATATGATATACCAGAACACATATGATATGACCTTGGGTTTGCCAAAGAGTCCTTAGATAAAACATTAAGAGCATGATTTGTAAAATAAAATACCCATCAATTGAATTACAACATAATGAAAATTGTTGCATTTTGAAAGACATCTAAACTAATAAAAGCGTAATATTAAAATTAACCGTTTCTTCGGGACGGCCTAAGCCACGCCCACCAGCCAATCAGAGTGCCTGTATGCAAATTAGCTCAGCCAAGATGGCGAAGGCCGCAGCCCTGGGCTCCGCCATCTTGGGAGCCTGGGTCCTAGGAAGGTATCTGGGGCCCTGGGCCGCCAGATGCCTTCCCCCGCGGAGAAGCTATCGGGGGACGCGGGAACCAGCCTGGCGGGACCCCGCAAGCCCCCTGCTGGGAGGCCGATGGGGCCGGAACGGCCTCTCGGGGCAAGCGGGACCCGCAAGCCCCCTGATGGGAGGCCGATCGGGGCCAGAACGGCCTCCCGGGGCAAGCGGGACCCTGCAAGCCCCCTGCTGGGAGGCCGATCGGGGCCCCAACGGCCTGCTGGGGCAAGCGGGACCCCGCAAGTCCCCTGCTGGGAGGCCGATCGGGGCCCCAACGGCCTGCCGGGGCAAGCAGGACCCTGCAAGCCCCCTGCTGGGAGGCCGATCGGGGCCGGAACGGCCTGCCGGGGCAAGCGGGACCCCGCAAGCCCCCTTCTGGGAGGCCGATCGGGGCCGGAATGGCCTCCCGGGGCAAGCAGGACCCCGCAAGCCCCCTGCTGGGAGGCCGATGGGGCCGGAACGGCCTCCCAGGGCAAGCGGGACCCCGGAAGCCCCCTGCTGGGAGGCCGATCTGGTGGCCAGCAACACTGGAAAGGCCTTCCAGGCGGAGAAGCCTGGGGGGTGGGGGGACCCCATGCCCCCTCCTGGGAAACCTATGGGGTGGCCAGCGCCACTCCATTGCTTCCCAGGCAATGGCCCAGAGGGTCAGTGGGAGCTGTGGCCAGCCTGAAAACTGCCCTTGGCCCCTCATCCTGGCTTGCCACGCCCTCTGGGGTGAGGATCTCCACTGGGGTGCTTGACCAGACTGCAAACAGACATTGGCCCCTCACCCAGGCTGGCCAGGCACACCAGCAGGTGGCCATCCCCAGAGGGGTCCCAAGCTGTGAGAGGGCACAGGCCAGGCTGAGGGACCCCCCTCCCCCACCACCACTGTGCACAAATTTTTGTGCACCGGGCCCCTAGTCATTAATAAAATAAAAAGGTGGCCACAGTCTCCTAAACCTGAGGAAAAATATTTTCAAATTATATATCTGATTTGTATCCAAAGCATACACAAACTTTCAATTCAACAAGAAAAGAACTCAATTAAGCAATAAGCAAAATATTTAAATACACACTTCACCAATGCAAATGGCTGAAATGCTGTTCAGGGGACTGCAGAGGAGTGTTAATTTAAACTGAAGGGAGAGCACTATTGATCAACTGTCAGGGCTTTAATCAAAGAGAAGGCAGTGGAGGGCCTGAGATCTGGGCACTGCTGGTAGGATGTGAAACGCAACAGCTACATGGGAATTACATGACAATTTTCAAAGGCTGCTGTAGGTTAATGTATTGTAACACATCATGTTGTTTCATTTTATAATATTTCATAATATTTTTAAATAATACAAACTATTTTTAAAATATGAATAAACTTAATGAGAAATACACTAGAGTCATATGAATAAAACCTTGAAATGCTAATCTGAGGGGAATAAAAGGATAAAAAAGGCATATCTTCTTGGTATACAATATAAACTCTCAAATTTTCCATAAATTCATTCATAAATTTCATAAATTCCTATTAATTTAACAACATTATTATTTAAAGAAGTAAACTTCTTAATTAATACAAATAAATAAAAGCTTAGCTCATTAGTAGAAAAATTATGAATAGTGTTGTCAGCAGAAATGGAACTTAACTGATAACAAAGTCAGTTATATAGCTACAGTAATTAAAATTAGAATATTAATGTAAAGATATATAAAACTGCCCTGACCGGTTTGGCTCAGTGGATAGAGCATCAGCCTATAGACTGAAGGGTCCCAGGTTCGATTCTGGTCAAGGGCATGTACCTTGGTTGCAGGCACATACCTAGTAGGGAGTGTGCAGGAGGCAGCTGATCAATGTTTCTCTTTCATCGATGTTTCTAACTCTCAATGCTTCTCCCTTCCTCTCTGTAAAAAAATCAATAAAATATTTTTAAAAAGAAGATAAATAAAACATCAGAAGAACAGAGTAGAAAGTCCAGATATATACCTGAATAAATATTGAAATTTAGTGTTTGAAAATGATATTGGAATATTAGTGGCCCAAAGATGCTTTATGAAATAAATGATGTTGAGACATTACCAAGTATACATCCAGAAAATTAATGTAGGCTGCAAAATTAATTCAAACATTTAAATTTGAAAAATAAAGTAAAAAGTATTTTAGGCAAAAATATGAGTTTGTATAAAACCTCTCAACTATGATCGAAACTTCAAATTATTGAAATTCTGTAAATTTGAATTTTAAAAAGGATTTTGCATGTTAATATCACAGTCAAAAAACAAATTACAAATTGAGTAACACTTTTGTAATACAGATTATAGACAAGTAGGTAACATCTTTAATAAATAAACAGCAATATGAGTTATTAGAAAATTGAATGAACCCCTTAAGAAAGTGGCAAAATATGTGGACAAATAGCTCCAAGAATAAAATACAAATGGGTTTAGGTAGCTAAAAGTATGCATAATTTCACTCAAAATAAGAAATGTTCATATTAAAATTAGAATGAGATATTAGTTTTACTTAAATAGTAAATTTATAGAGAAACATACATATACTGATTTTCCTGAATGGAGTGTAAAATCTCTCTTCTGGGGCAATTTAGCAACCTTTATTGTGATTTAAAATGCACATACACTTTGGCACAACACTAATTTCTGTGATTGTGTCCTGCAGATATAAGCAAAGTGACAATAAATGTGCAGGTGCATATTGAGTATGTGTGTGTACTAGCAAAAGATGAAAAATATGAAAATATTCATTATTGATCACTGTTTAAAGATTGTGTGGTAAGTGTATGTAGCTGAAGGCCATGCTGCTGTGGAAAAGAATGAGAAATCTATGCATTTATGTGCAAGAACCTCCAAGGCATACAATACACACGAGGTAGAACGATTTGTATAATATCCACGCTGATTTAAGTGTACTTCATATTCTTTGCATAGAGTATTCTGGGAAAAACCAATAGCAGGTTTACCTTGGTGGGAGGCAGGGTGAGGACTGGTCAAAAAACACAGAAGGATACATAATTTTTACTAGGCACTTATTTGATTAGTATCAATTTTATAACATATTGATATATTAATTATGCAATAAATTAATTTAAAAACATGCAGGACAGATGCCAGCATGGGACTCTCAGTCATCTGTTGTTTTTTGTTGTTGTTGTTTTGTTTCTTTGTGTGTGTATGTGTTTTTATTATAACTAATAGACTAAGAACAAAGCAAGAATTTCCAAATACTCCCATATTACAAAGTGCTAGACAACTGATGGAGTTACATTAATTTTTAACACTTTATGAAAGTTGTTGCCACTTATTTATAGTATTATTGCAAAGGTTTCCCCAGCTTTTCATTTGTCTTTGACTGTATATTTTCTGGCAGCTATTAGGTGTTAGGTTTTTCCCAGAGCCATTGACATATCCCCAATCCCACACCCCTTTTTGAGGAACTGAAGGGGTGTTTCAGAAAACCTCTCCCAGCTTCACCTTTGTTCCTGGGAGGTTTGAAGTGTGAAGTATTTTTGAAAGGACAGCTCAGAACAAGGGGCACTTCCAGCGACCCTGCAGGCACATGCTTTGCAGTGGATGATGGAGGACCGCCCATGGCAGCCTGACGGGGTCATCTTGGAAGGAGGGCTTTTGCTAGTTACCCTCAGCAGAAACCGTCCGTCTATGAAGTAGGCTTGCAAGAATGAGAGCTTTGGGGGGCACATTAATATTTATCAGGAAGAGATGAGAAAGACACCCCTTCAGGGGGGGGGTGTGGGCAGCCAGGATGTGAAGAATCCACATTCAGAAACTTGTCCACACAGCAGGTTGCATCTGTCCTGATTGTATTGCCAGTAGCCAGCCAGGGATCAGACTGGAAGGGAAGTGGAGCTCCTGAGAATCTATGCCAGTAACAGGGAAGACTCAGGGGCTTAACAAGCCGTTAACACCTCAGGGGACAGTGGGGGATACTGAGCCCAGGAGCAGTCAGCAGGCAGAGGCGGCACCTGGTGGCACCCTCTCACACAGGAGATGGGGCCACAGAAGAAAGGGCTCCTGAGACAAAACAGAAAACAGAAGCTGGAAAGAGCAGTGTGATTCCCCCTTCCCCTTGGTCTGCCTTCTTCCAGGGACTCCCACAGGGCAAGCCCTCCCAGAAGTTGAGCCCTTGCTGGACATGCAGTCAGCAAGCGCCTTCTGCCCCGAACTTCAGGGCACAGGAGAAGGTTTAGGAAGGTATCCAGACAAAGGGGCCGGGACAACCAGAGCAGTGGCATGAGATCTTTCCTGTTCTTACCTTCCCTGTGGTGCCCAGTGCAGGGAGGAGCAAGAAGAACGCAAGGCTACTCTCACTCTCCTCCTGCTCACTCCCACCAAGCTCCCTCACAGGCATATGTCACAGAGCTCCCTACCCCACAAGGAGGGACCCTGATCTGGGCGACATTAAGCAGCCCAGCAGGAGAGGTCCAAGTGCACACACACACACCTTGACCATGGCTCAGACCACACAAAAGGCAGGCTGTGCTGCTCGGGCTGGTTCTGTTTGCTAGCTAGCTCACCAGCAAAAATAGTATTTTTTAAAGAAGAAGGTAGAGATAGGGTTTTTAAAATTTTAATTTAAATCTGTTGATAGTCATGGTCTCATTAACATTATTTAACCTCTGAGAAATGCAATGTTCTTGCCTGTTACATGATGACAGCAATGACGATCATTTAGGCTTTCACAAGGATAACACTCCCACCTGGGCCAGGTAGATGCTTAATAACTGTCGGTTTGTGTTTATTTTTACACAAATGTCTATCACTTATTGTAGGAAAGCCATCTACAAAATAGACAGGCCTATCATAAGTTCATTTCATTAGCTGGAATATTCTTAATCTCCTCTCCATCTGTGAGAAACTCGTCTATTGGATAAGATCTGTCTTAAGTCTTTTTCAAGATTAAATCTATTTAACCATAAACCTTGTTACCAGGCTCATTCCTTAGTGGTCACTGGTGGTTATTCAGTGTGTGTACATAGAGGGGGCATCGTTCAAGGCTGGGCTTCCATTTCTTCAGCTTGCCTCTGTGCACAGTCATCGTCCATAGAGTATTTACTAGGTGCATCCTCCCAGAACTCAGGACCAAGGCCAAACTGCTTGTTGGCTCTACTTCTTGGCAACTAAAGAACTTGGGGGAAAAATTTTAACCTCTTTTCTATAGTGGGAACAACTACAAAACAGGAATAATAAAAATAGCACTCAATTCTGAGAAGTTAATTTATGAAAGATACTTGAAATCAAGTCTGGTGTGTGATAATCACTAAGTAGAGGTTGGATGTTATGATGCACTGGGCATACAGATTAGCTTATAAATTCCCATCAAGTAATAAATATTTATGCAAGTGTGGTTGTTACTAGGGGACTTTCCTGATATATACTAGTATGTGTATATATGTTCACTGATTCACTTATTATTTTATATTGTTGACAGTATTACAGATGTCCCTGCCTTCCCCCTTTATCTTCCACTGTATTTCTCATCACAGGAAAATACACATCTAATCTAATGAAAGAGTAATATGCAAATTAACCCTCATCCATTACACCTAAGCTACACCCACCAGCCAAGCTAAGCCAACCAGCCAATTAGAGTGGCAATATGCAAATTAACCCAGCCAAGATGGCGGCCAGCAGTCACAGAGCTAGAGCAAACAGGAGGCTTCAGTTGCCCCAGCAATGGAGGAAACTTCCTGCCTAGTCCGGCTGTGGCCTCTGCTCAAGGCAACAAAATTTCAATTATAGAAGATAAATAAACCCCAGAAACCTGATTCCAACCATCCTCGCTGGGGCCTTGGGTCAATGGGAGCTGTGGCCAGCCTGCAAACAGCCCTCAGCTCCTCACCCAGGTTGGCCAGGAAGCCCAGTAAGGACCTGAACCCTGAAGGGGATGTGGCCAGCCTGAAAACGGCCCTCAGCCCCTCAACTAGGCTGGCCAGGCATGTCAACAGGTGGACATCCCCTGAGGGGTCACAGACTGCGAGAGGGCACAGACTGGGCTGAGGGACCCCAAGTGCACAAATGTTTGTGCACTAGGCCCCTAGTTCATATATATTTGCCAAAATTCAGTCCTTCAAATACTTATGATATGCCTGTCTATTCTGTAGATGGCTTTCCTACAATAGGTGATAGACATTTGTGTAAAAATAAATACAGACTGTATTGACTGCCAGGGAAAATGGAAATCTTATCTGTGTCTATGTACTTGTGTGCATTAAAAGAGTACCTTGGTATCCATGCTACTTTGGTGTACATCAATCCTAATATAATAAATATTAGAAAGATTTTCTTTTCTCTGTAACATATATCCTTAGATTGTACAGAAAGGAAAACATACATTTATGGCTTAATATGTTTTGATATATATATTTTTTCTGTCTCTTCTTACAGAGGACTTTGGTCCTTGCCTTCTTCTCTGTGAAGCCTGGGCAGGCCTGCGGCTCTCTGTCACTCTGCACAGTGGGGGTTGCACAGGAGAGAGCGAATGAATGTTCTAGCCTGGCAGGCCCCCACTTCTGTGAGCCACTGGCTCCGAGCTGATGGGTCCAGACCCTCACATCTCTGATGTCTGGTTTCCTTGTCCTCACCAATAGATGTGTTTTTAAACTAAACTCACACATCCACCAACTATGAAGCCATGGCTTTGGCTGTCTCTGCTGTGCCTTTCAGTTATTCTAATAATCACCTGTCATTTTAGACCAATATAATTTAAACCAGCTTGCTTATTTCCCTCCTCCCCCTTTTCTAAATAAAGGTCCAATGACTACCCAGGACCCATGCTGCTCCTGCCCCCCACACAGGCACACTCCTCTACCAGCTGAGGCTCATCCCACTGGGCTGTTTTATTAGTTTATGGTGATGAGGAATGTGAACATCTTTGGCAGAGATCATTAATTTGGTTAAAAAAGTAGCTCCTGGGCTCTTTACATCTTGTCATGTTAACATGTGAGAAAATGAGAGAGCTGAAGACATAAAACTTGAAATCAAACAGTGTGTAATCTCCCTCTGAGTGTAACTCACTGCACAGGAGGGATCTTTCTGACTCATGATCAAACCCTTTCTGGGGTTGCATTTGATATCTGCACCTCATTTTAGTTAGTTTTATGCCCCGAAGGACCATCCATGCTGTGGCAAAAGGCAACGTTTTGTTTTCACTCATGACTGAATAAATTCCATTGCACATTTACACTGCATTTTCTTTGACTACAAATGTCTTTGACCACATTGATTCCAAAACATTTAGTGTCCTTTTGAATTTTGATATTCAAGGTGAAAGTATTACAATTCATCTTGGCAGGGGCACTCTTGGAATTAACTTGTAAAAGTGTCATGAATTGCAAAAATTTTTCAATTTAAGACAACAAATTATTTACTTTATGAGAGAAGGAACTGAAAGGAATCACAGAAATTACAGAGTCATCTTATTAAGTTTATTTTATTAATTAAAAATTTCAGCTTTATTGAGATGTAATTGAAAAAAGTAAAATATTTAAAGTGTATATCATGGTGACTTGATATAACTCATATGCATGTACATTGTGAAATAATTTTCTCATTTGGTTACTTAATATCTATCACTTCACATATTCACAGTAAATGTGTGAAAAATTGACTTTCTTAGCAATTTTTGATTGTATGATACAGTCTTCTCACCTTGTCACCAGAAATTATTCATCTTATAGCTGAAAGTTTGTACCCTTTTACCAATCTCACCGTATTTCTCTCACATTTCAGCCCCTATGTTAACATGTGTACATGTTAAAATATATATGTTAAATATATTTTATGTAACTTTATATATTTTTACATAAATATGTGTATATATATTCTACAAATAAGTGAATTCATACAGTATTTGTGTTTCTCTGGCTCATTTTAGTTAGTATTATACCCTGAAGGACCATCCAGGCTGTGGCAAAAGACAACTGAATAAATTCCATTGCACATTTGCACTGCATTTTCTTTATTAATTTCTGTGCTCTGCGTTTGTTTCTATATCTTGGTTACTGTGAGTAATGGTGCAATAAACCTATGAGTGAATATATTTCTTCAATAGCCTGCTTTCATTTCCTTTGGATGTACACCCAGATGTGTGATTGCTGGGTCCTGTGATTTGGTGGTTCCAAATTTAGTTCTTGGGAAACTTTCATACTGTTCCCTAGTGACTATACTGATCTACATTCCCACAAAGACTGTGTAAGGTTCCACTTACTAAACATCATCATCAGCATTTATCACCTTTGTCTTTTTTATAACAATCATGCTAACAGGTGTACCGTGATAAGTACGTATGATTTTAATATGCTTTTCTTTGTGAGTAGTGAGGAGAATCCCTTTTTACATACCAGTGGGCCATTTTTCATCTTTCCTTTTTGTTTATTTATTTGTATTTATTGATTTGAGAGAATGAGCGGGAGGGAAAGAGAGAGAAAGAGAGACATAAATTTGTTGTTTCATGTATTTATGGATTAATTGGTTATTGTTTTTATGTGGCCTGACTGGAGATTGAACCCACAACCTTGGCCGATTGGGAAGATCCTCTAACCAACTCTTCTACCCATTTCTGTTAACTTTAGAAACATTCTATTCAATTCCTTTTCCTTTTTTAAAGTTGTTTTGTTGTTGTTTGTTTGTTTGTTTTATGGGAGAAAGGGAGAGAGAGACAGAGAAACATTGACCAGTTGCCTCCCACACACACCCTGAGTGGAGATAGAACATGAAATCTGGGTGTGTGCTCTGATCACTGGGAAGATGCTCCAACCAACTCAGCCACACCAGCCAGGGTCCTCCTCCCAGTCTTTAATCAGATTGTGTTTCTTCTTGCTACTGAGTTTTATGAGCTCATTATATATTTTAGATATCAACCCTTACTAGATATATGATTTACAAATATGTCCCCCCATCCCATGGGCTGCCTTTCAATTTTATTGCGTGTTTCTTTTGCTGTGCAGAAAATGTTTAGTTTGATGTAGTCCCACTTATTTTTACTTTTGTAGCATTTACTTTTGGTATCATATAAAGAAAAATTGTTGCCAAGATCAGTACGAAGCAGTTGAATCCTACGTTTTTCTCTGAGTTCTGTGGTTTCATTCTTATATCCATTCTTATAAGATTCTTATATCTTATGTGTTTGATCTACTTTGAATATTTTTTTTTTGGTGTGTGGTTTAAGATAGGCATCCAGTTTCATTCTTTTGCATGTGTACATCCAGTTTTGCTAGAACCATTTATTAAAGAAGCTCTTCTTTAAAATTGTATATTTTTGGATCCATTGTAATAAATTCATCAAACATATACACATATGTTTGTTCCTGGGCTCTCTGTTTTGTTCCATTGATGTATATGCTTCTTTTACTAACCATACTATCAATTCTAATTTGATTAAAATAAGTTGTAACAAAAATTGAAATTAGGGAGTGTGATGCTTGCAGCTTTGTTCTTCTTTGCATTGATAGATTGCTTTAGGGAGTATGAACATTTTTACAAAGTTAATTCTTCCAGTCTATGTGTATGGAACATATTTTAACTTATTCATGTTTTCTTCTATTTCTTTCATAAATATTCTATAGTTTTCATCATATAAATTTTCACTTCATTGGTTAAATTTATCATAAGGCATTTTATTAGTTTTGATGTAATGGCATATGGAATTGTTTTATTTTAATTTCTCTTTCTCATTTTTTATTGTTACTATGTAGACAGAAATATAACTTAATTTACATATTTATTTTTTATCAAGAAACTACTGAATTCATAGTTTTGAGTTTTTGTTTTGGTGGAGTCTGTAGTGTTTTCTATGAAAAAAAATATTATGTCACCTGCAAGTGTTATAGAAGAGCAAAGAAATGACAAGCACACTTCATGGAGAAAGGGAAGGAGTACTTTTATTAAACATTGGTTACCAATGGACTCTGGGGAAAGATTTTCCGAATCAGAGTGCCCAACACACAGAAGCTTCACTTTTTATAAGCCTCTGGGATCTTTGTTTTGCAGATATGGTTTCACCCCCTCGAATGTCCCCAGGTACAAGGCCACATCCCATGATTCTGTGCTGGGGCTAGTACAACAACACCCCACCCTCCCTCAGGGCAGTGTTTGGTTTAATTTTTTATGGCCTGAAAAGTCTTCCAAAGACCAGTTTCCTCCTCACCCCATTGTCCCACAAGCTTCTTTTAGCCTTGTGGAGCAATGAATCCCGCAGGGGGTGTTACTGGTAACCAGGTATACAGTCCTGCAACCTTGAGAACAGTAGGGATGGTCAGGATGATGGTATGTGGTCCCCTCTGGGTAGGAGTCAGTCCTTGGGTGGTCTTTACCCAAACAGAGTCATCAGGTTGGAAGCCATACCTTCTTGGATGTGCTCCATGCTCCTGGACTGCCTTCCGGATAGGCTGCAAAGCCTGCAAGAACTTGGGTAAAAGTTAGTTATGGATTTCAGTCTTTACTCATCAGAATCTGTAGAGGCCCCACTGGTTTTCAGGGCAGCCTTCCAGGCTGCTTCATCTGTAGCCCAGTTGCCCTTGCCTCTGTGAAGTCCCCATACCCTGCAACAGCTCTCTGCACATGAGCTGTTGCATTGCATACCCACCATCAGCACAAATTGTCATTGATTCTTCTCTTTCCCACCAGGGAGCCTGAATAAGGGCAATCAACTTGGTTCTCTGTGCCAAAGTCCTGTGGGCGAGTGCCTGAGATCAGATGGTTTGGTTCAAAGCAACCACAACTGCCCCCACATACCTGATTTCTCCCTGGACAGAACTGCTCCCTTCATGAATAGTCAATACCAGTGGGGTATCAATGAAACCCAGGTGGGCTGTCTTTACAAAGTCTTTGACCTCTAAACAATTATGTTTTTCAGGGTCATCATCAGGAAGGAGGCTGGTATCAGAAGAGCCTGAAATTGGATGACTCAAGCATTTGACATCCAGCACTACGTTGTGCTCCCCACTGCATAGCTGTATCTGCTACTGCCCAGAGGCAAGCAGGATAACTGGATGCAACAGGGTTGAATCTCTTGGACAAGCAGGATACTGGTCTTTTCCAAGGCCCAATATTTTGGGCGAGGACCGCTTTGATTATGCCCCTTGTCTCACATATGTACAGGTGGAAAGACTTAGTTACATCTGGTAGCACTAGTTGGCCCATCATCCTTGCTCTGCTGATGACTGTCTAACTGCCTAATATATTACCTCAAGGATCCTTACTCTGAATCCTTTTAGGGAAAATGGACATTGATTTCTTTTAGCTGCTTCATGCTGAGGAGGGACGGAGTTTTCTCTCAGATCCAAAAGATCTTGCTGTCTGTCAGAGGGACAGTGAGGCCTGGACACAGAAGGAGGTGGGCTTGTGACCTGGAGGAGACAAACTGTAATGAATGGTCTGTTGGAAGGGAAATAAAACATTTCAGTTTTAATAACCTCTATTGAAATAGAATTCTCCTCAAAATTACCTCTACGTTTATTAAAAGAGCCAATTTTTCTATTGTATTCAATTTGGTCTGATTGTTTGCATAAACACAACAAGAATGGTAACTGACTACCTTTGCTGGAATTTCATGATTGAATCTTAGTGTGCCCTGTAGTGCTTGAAACCAAGCCATCCAGCTGCCATGAGGCCAGCCTGCAGTATCTGCTGAGTTAGGTGAATGCCTCACCTGCAGTGATTCCACCTGTGTCTATGCCAGGGGTCCTCAAACTTTTTAAACAGGGGGCCAGTTCACTGTCCCTCAGACCATTGGAGGGCCAGACTATTGTTTAAAAAAAAAAACCAAACCTATGAATAAATTCCTATGCACACTGCACATATCTTATTTTGAAGTAAAAAAACAAGGTGGCAAAAACACCTGGCAGGTCAGATAAATGTCCTTGGCGGGCTGCATGTGGCCTGCAGGCCATAGTTTGAGGATGCCTGGTCGACACCCTAGGCTTTAAGGCCCATCTCAGGAACCTTCCTACTTGTCTCAGTCCAGAGTGCATGGGGGTTCCAAAGGGATGCAGAGGTGTCCTTATTGCTCCCCTTCTACTCTGACCAACCACCAGTGATGGTAGGGCATGGGCCTGACGCTCCAGTGCCAGCTATTTTCAGGGCTCCCAAGCAGGATACCAGGCTTTTCCCGTGGCACTCTTATTGGCTTCAAGTCTTCAGAGTTCAGACAGGGCTCTTTAAAACATGATAGTCCAGTCAAACTTTCCAGTTAATAAAACCACTATTAGGAACCGATCTTATTGAATTTATGCAAAGAAATGTACTGTCATGATTTATTAAGCATTGCCAAATTTTGGAGGAATTATACAAGGAGAAAAATATAGTTACCTGTTTTAAGATCTTCTGATTTTCCTTGTCAGTCCTTTTCATGGAATCTTCAGAGTGATATCACTTTCTTCAAATGCTAAGAAAACATTTACAATGTGTCTATATTCAAACAGATAGGCATAGCTGTCCCTGTGGTACGGCTCCCTTCTTTGACTTGTCATCTCAGAATGGACTAAAGGAGCTTTACAGGGTTTCACATGTCACAGGACCTCACAGGGTCTGTAATTCCTGTAACAGAGGCCTAGTACTCACCATTTAACTACTTCCCTATGTTCTAAATAGGCCTCTCCCACTTTCCTAAAGTTGAGGTTTGTGCTGCCCCTGACATGGGCATGGTCACATGGGCCTGCAAGACTGTCTCTCAATAGAGACCACAATCTGATGGCTATTCTTTGCCCATTTGGGCACCTGCCCTTTTGACAACTGCATTTAAATCTGTAAGAGATTTAAGATTACCATATTTACATAATGAAGTATAACATTGGCACTGTGGATGCTTCTGACAGCTAAATCTTCTGCTACCACACATGACACATGGTAAGGCTATACAAACATCTTAGGGAGGTGACTAAAGTCTATTTTTGACCTTCCCACACAAGGAAAAATTGTCCTTGTCTCTCTGGAGCCATGTCCAATGAAGATGTAGGCATCAATTAAGTCTATTATACAGTCTTCTGCAGGCCACTGTCAGGGCTGTGTGAAGTGGCTGGTTCCTCTTTCCAGCCACAAACACAGTCTATCCAATTCCCCAAAATGTATTCTGGCATGGGAGAAAGTTGCTTCACTGTATACAGGTAGCTTAACCCCTATACAACTGGGCTTGTACCTCTGCCTAGCAAACTGCAGTCTACAGGTTCAATGTGCAGCCTCGGGTCCTCCTAACCCAAGGGGATCTCAACCAGTCCCTTAGTCAGACTTCTCTCTTGGAGAATTTCAAATTCCTGCAGGCTCCCTTTCGGGTCCAGGGAGAGCACCTTTCTTTGTCCTTTTGTTAACCCTATTTACTAGTTACAGGGTCCTTCCATAAGCTACTAGTCTAAAACAGCCAGAGTTGCAGTTAGAAACAGCCCTGCATATAACAAAGAGCTCTTGTGGCAGTGGGTTGAGTACCACGCCCCTGCCTTCCTAAGGTCTCCTATGGCAGAGCAGCGATCAGGCCTCTCCCAAGGGAGTACACTGGAAGGAGATAACAGCCCCTTCTACTGGCAGCAACAGGTACCAAACCCTTTCAGTACAATTAACCAGCTTCATTCCCAGACACTTTTACAGATTCCAGGGCCCATTGTTTTCTTTTAACCAGCAAGCCAATTAACACTGGCCTGTGTTATTTCTGATTGTGAGTTAGAGGAAGACAATTCCTAAAGAGGGGAGAAATAGAAACTGTGGAAGTTTCAGAGAAAACTTTTGTCCATCACTGTGGTAGGCCTCCCTCCCAGAGGCTGGGGTCTAATTTGTGGGGGAAAATGACTCGTAGCCTAGAAAATAAGGCAGAGGACTAAAAACCTGGAGGGTTTCCTGAAAGAAAAGATCCTAATTCAGCACAGCAGGGGGCAAGTCCCATAAAATCTCTCTGCCCTGGGGAGCTGTCAGCCTCACCCATGAATGTCCCAGTCCAACAAGAGAAGCCACAAATATTTTTTAAATCTACCCCAGAATTCTAAAATTTCAACCGATCTCAGCAAAAGCACAGAGAAAATCAAGGTCCCTGGTACACAGACAGAAATTTTTCAGCAAATCAAACGTTTAACCAGAAGAGCAATGAACAAACAGAAAATCAAAGTAGCTTTTCTTTCACACAAACCAGTAAATCACACTCTTTTAGACTAGCCCAGACTGGAACTGAGCCGATAATACCTGGCTCCCCAGATGCCCCAGACCAGAACTCTCAACTGACATCTCAGTGAGAATCTACCAGAGGAGTTAAGGCTGTGTCTAGCCCCCCCTTCTTGGTGGCAAACAAACAGAAGAGTGAACCCATAAATCCTTAATAGAATCCGAATTCACCAACATCTGGAGTTCTGATTCCTGATTACCTGACTTCTAGGGAAGTGATCAAGTTCTCTCTTCCACTCACTAGGAGTGGGCCGACTGTCTGAGGCCCCTACCTTACAGATTCTGTCGATAGGTTCAAAGGTGTCCATCCACTTTCTCCAGATGCTGGCCAGGTCCTGGGCTGAGGTCTGGGAGTTCCTGGAGTTTTCTCCAGTTCAATTCTGCTAAAATCAACAGCAGGCACCTTCCAGAGGCCTGTCCTGCACCCCTGGGCCCCAAACCCCATTACCTCACTGGAGGCTTAAAGCCGATCATGGTAGCTTCCCAATTTCAGGGAACCTTATGTTACAGAAGAGCAAAGAAATGCCAAGCACGCTTCATGGAGAAAGGGAATGAGTCCTTTTATTAAACACTGGAGCCCGGTGCACGAAATTCATGCACAGGGGAGGGTGGGGGTCCCTCAGCCCAGCCTGCCCCCTCTCACAGTCTGGGACCCCTCAGTGTATGTCCTACTGATGTCCATAGTCTGGCAGGCACTGTGTGTGTGTGTTTGTGTGTGTGTGTGAGTCCAGTGGGGGCCTGCCCCCAGCCACATCGGAGGCTCAGAGCAGTCACCATTTGTGTGTGTGTGTGTGTGTGTGTGTGTGTGTGTGTGTGTGTGTGTCTGCTGGGAGCCTGCACCCAGCCACACCATGGAGGCTTGGAGCTGGACCCCTCTGTGTTGGTCTGTCAGGCTCCTGGCCTGACCTGAATGTTGTTCTCTCCCTTGAGCTGTGACCAGGGATGTGTGCTGCCTGCCTGCCATACTTGCTTGCTCACTGATCACTGGGGTGGCCTCGGGGAGCAGGCTCCACTGGAGGCTTCCTGGCTCCCCCCCGCCAAGCATTCACTCCCCTGCTCCCATCGCTGTGGCAGCGGCGAGGAGAAGCAGGTCCCATTGGGTGCAGACTGGAGCCCCCATGCATTTGCTCCCCTGCTTTGGCAGCAGCTGCAACTGTCCCGCTGGGGGCTGCCTGGGCCTCCTGTGTGTTTGCTCTCCTGCTCCCATGGCCATGCTGCTGCATGGGGAATGGGTTTTCAAGGTCATGTCTGCTGGGATCACGATGCCAGGGTGAGGCTGGCAGCATCCTGCCCCACTGTTACGGGCGCCACCATTTTGTCCTGGAGTGATGGTTAATTTGCATATCACTCTATTATTAGATAGGAGGATTGGTTACCAATGGACCCTGGGAAAGATTTTCCAAATCAGAGTGCCCAACACACAGAGGCTTCACTTTTTATAAGCCTCTGGGGTCTTTGTTTTGCAGATATGGTTCTGCCCCCTTGAATACCCCCAGGTGCAAGGCCACATCCCACGAGTCTGTGCTGGTGCCAGTACAACAACCCCCACCCTCCCTCAGGGCAGCACTTTGTTTAGTTTTTTATGGCCTGACAAGCCTTGCAAAGACCAGTTTCCTCTTCACAAGTAGAGAACTTTTACTTCTTCTTTTATAATTTGGGTATATTTACTTCTTTTTCTTGTTTAACTGCTTTTTCTAATACATCAAATAAAAATGGCAAGAATGGGCATCCTCATCTTCTTCCTGATCTTTGAGGAAACCTTTCAAGTTTTGATTATTGACTATAAAGTTAGTTGTGGGTTTTTATATAGAATCTTTATTATGTTGAGGTATGTTGCCTCTGTAATCATCTTATTGAGGTTTAATCATGAATAGTTGTTGAATTGTTTTTAAAAAAATTTCTGCATCTATTCAGGCAATCATAATTTTTGTCTTTCTTTTTTTTAGTGTGGTATATCATACTGAATGATTTGCAGATGTTGATTCTTGCTTCTTGATCATGTTGTGTGATCCTTTGAATGTATGTTAAATTTAGTTCGCTAATTTTAGACAAATTTGCATCTAAATTCTTCAGGAATATTGACCTATAATATCATTTTTAGTGATTTTATGTGGTGCTAGTCTCAGAAAGTAAGTTTGAAAGTATTTTTTCTTCTACTTTGTGGAAGAGTTTGGGAGGCCATTTAAGTAAATGTTTGGTAGAACGAACCAGTGAAACCATATGGTCCTGGACAGTTTTTAATGTAAGTTTTTGGTTACTGATTGAATTTTATTTCTAGTAATTTCTCTGTTCAGATTTTCTATTACTTTATAATTCAAACTTGGTAGGTAGTATGTTTTTAGGAATTTATCATATTTTTAAAGTTCAGTTACATGATTCATCTCTTTTTTTTGTTATGCTAGCTAAAGATTTGTTTACTTTGTTTAAAAAACAGCTCTTAGTTTTATTGATCTCATATACAATCTTTGTTTTTTATTTATTTCCTCTGATCTTTTTAATTTCCTTTTTTTCTATTCGTTTTTGGCTTAATTTTTCTTATTTTTTTAGTTTTATGAGGTGTAAAGTTGATTCAGAGTTTTGAGGGTTTTTTTTTTTTTTTTTTTTGGGAGGGTTGAGGTCTTTCTTTGTTCTTAATGTAGGCACTTTTTACTTTGAACTTCCATCTTAAAACTGTTTTGCAACATCACTTAAGTTTTAGTATGTTGTATTTTTATTTATATTTGTCTCACTGTAACCCCCCCCCCCCTTTGCCCCACACACCTCTTTTGATTTCTTCATTGACCTAACATTTGTTTAGGTGTAAGTTTTTAATTTCCACACATTTTTAAGTTTTCCAGTTCTCATCTGCAATTGATCTCCAGTGTCACGCGATGGTGATAGGAAAGGTGCTTGATGTGCTCACTGTGCTCTGGCTCTCTTCCTGTGTGATTTGGGATTTTCCATGGTGGTGTGCCTAGATGCTTCTTTTCTTATTTTTTGTAAGTTTACTTTTGTTTTTGCTTTTTCTTTTAATTTTTGACAATTTAATTATAATGTGTATTGGATTAATCTCTTTGGATGCATCTTATTAGGAAACTTGCTGGGTTTTTTAGATCTGTTTCTTTTCTCAAATTACAGATGTTTTCAGCCATTATGTTTTTGAATAAACACTCTTCTCCTTTTTCTCTAGATCTTGATTCTTTTCTGTTCCCCATAATGCAAATATCGGTCCTATTGATGGTGTTTCACAAGACCCATAAGCGATCTTTACTCCTTTTTACACTTCTTTCAAACACTTTTTTCCCTTGATTGGATGAATTCCACTGAACTGTCTTTGAATTTTTAGATCTTTTTTCAGAGGGGTCAGTAGGGTAGAGCTAGATCTAGTCTATGGTTGAACTCATTCATTATTTTCAGCTCAGTCACTATATTCTTTAGCTCTGTCATTTCTACTTGGTACATTTTTATGCTATCTGTCTTTTCGTTTCAATTCTCAGTTTGTTCATGAATGTTTCTGGTGACCTTAGTGAGCATCTTTATGACCATTACTTTGAATTCTTTATCAAATAAATCACTTGTCTGTATTTCATTAGGAACTGTTTCTGGAGTTTTATGGATATTTGCTTGTTTGTTTGTTTGTTTAAGGGGGAAACATAATTCCTTAATTTGTCTGTTCCTGGGCTGTTTGCTCTGCAGTTTGGATAAAGTCCACCTTTCTCACTCTTGAAGGTGGTGTCTTGTCCATGGTGAACCTTATCATTTCCGTTGGCCTGAGCCCGTGCTTGGCTCTCTTACCTTTGTGATTCTCCATGTTGCCGTCTCTATTCCTTCTTAGTAGCTCCCAGGAGCTGAGGGTAAGGCAAACCTGTTAGTGTCCTGAAAGGGAGACATAGCAAGCTTCAGGAGTACCGAAGGTTGGCTGATTGGAAGCCAGACTCTCAGGCAGCAGCTTTTCAAGTATTCAAACAGACTGTTTTTAGGGAGTGACTGGGAAGTAGGCATTTCTGGCTGATTCTTCTTCCTGAGCCATGGGGTGACAGCCAGTTAACGACTGCTTGTTTGTTACAGTCTTGTGGGACCTATGAATGCCAACCCATGGGCCACCAGTGCCAGGTAGTCCAGGGTGTGCTCCTTGGGTAGCAGTTGCAAACCCAGGGTTGCCAGGCATGTGTACAAGCTCCTTCCAGGGAGACATCGCTGACCTGGAGCAGGTAAGAGGAAGAATGTGGAGATAGTTCCCATCAGCAACCTGGTCTCCAGGAAAGAACTGCAGTTAGCTCTCAGACATGTGCTCACCTATAAATCAGTCACTCAGACAGTAGTGTTTAAAGTATACAAATAGGCCTCTTTCAGGGGAAGACTGGGAAATGGGCAATTCTGTCTGCTCCCTTTGTACTGAGCCCTGGGGAATAGCCACAGGAAGTTTTTGTAAGCCAGTTAGGAACCATTCCTTCATTTGATATAGACTTGGGGGCCTAATGGAAGCAAGACGTACTGGGTTTTGGACTTTGATGTTTTGTGAATCCATCACTCAGTTGAAAGTTTTAAAAGCGTGGGCACTGATGTTGGGTCCAAACACTTTGTACCTTAAGGGTTGTGGGTTTCCTCCCACTGTTATGTTGCTGTGTCAGGGGTTTATGGTGAGAGTGTGTCTCAGCCTTTCCTTCCCATTTTGATGTAGACATTTTCTCATTTGCCTCTTGTGTAGGAGTTACTCAGCTAATTTCTGGATTTCTTTCAGCGGAATTGCTTTCATGCAGCTATAGATTTAGTATGTCTGTGGGAAGCTGTGAATCAGGAGCCTCCCATGTCACCATCGTAGATGTGAACCTCATCTTATTAATTTTATTGCTAAGGCAAATGGAATCAGGAAGGTTACCTGAACAACTATGCAATCCATTCTAGCCCCGGAGCCTGTACAATACTTGGCATACAATGTGCACTCAAACTTATTTTTTAAAATATATTTTATTGATATTTTACAGAGAGGAAGGGAGAGGGATAGAGAGTTAGAAACATTGATGATAGAGAAACAACAATCAGCTGTCTCCTGCACACCTCCTACTGGGGATGTGCCTGCAACCAAGGTACATACCCTTGACCTGAATAGAATCTGGGACCTTTCAGTTCTCAGGCTGACTCTCTATCCACTGAGCCAAACCAGTCAGGGCTCAAACTTATTTAATAATGAAAGAACTTCTACTCTTTTCCCCCCTCTTTTTCTCCCTGATTTTCTTTCTCTGTAATACATGTTTACTAATAATTTACTGGTGAATTGATTAGAAGTGTGTATAAGCAGATGCTAGATTTCTTTTCAGAGGTAGTATAGAAGGGGCAGCTGTAAGAAAAATTAATTTAATCTTTGACAAAGACTAAAAAATATTTTTTAAGCAAAAAGGAGCTTCAGTGAGGAGACGTAAATTGTGTTCCACCAAGACAAGGGGGAGGCTGCCTTTTATGGCAAAAGTTCCTACTCAGATCCCAAATTAGGTACATTTTATGTGAACGGGGTGTCCACATTGTGCAGTTCTGATTGGACAAGACAGGTCTCAGTCCATTGGTAGAAATGTGACAACATGGTTTCCCTCCAGTTGTTGACAGACAGCATACAGAAGTGTGCACAGTATGAGAAGCTGAGATTGGTCTGAAGTTCTTCCCCGTAAACAGAGTACACGAGGAGTCCTTGTCAACAAATGGCCATAAGGATCTTATTATTTATAAAATGTAGGCCCTTGCCCTGACTGGTTTGGCTTGCTGGATAGAGCTTCGGTCTGTGGACTCAAGGGTCCCAGGTTCGATTCTTGTCAAGGGCATGTACCTTTGTTGCGGGCATATCCTCAGTAGGGTGTGTGCAGGAGGCAGCTGATCAATGTTTCTCTCTCACCGATGTTTCTTACTCTCTATCCATCTCCCTTCCTCTCTGTAAAAAATCAATAAAATATATTTAAAAAAAATGTGGACCCTTGGTTAGCATGAGAAATCCATCTTGGCAGATAAATTCCTTCTTGGCATCCACATCAAATGAATCTTTCTTCTCAAGTCTACACAGCTTTGAGCAAATGCTTTTATCCAGAGCCTTTCCAAGGCAGATCATTCTAAATGCTGACCCACATACCCAGACTAGCCCAACACAACCAAGACCTCAATAGAAATTACTTTAAAATTATACTCAATATGACCAGGGTAAAATCTAGAGATATGCACTTTTAATATTCTCTGTTGACATTTTTTGCTCAAGATGTTATATTTACCTACCACTCTCCTCAAAGTTCAGTGAAATATTCCAAAAAATACACAAGGAGGAAAATGTAAGTAATAGCACAGAGAGATGAAGGCCACCAGGGATATTAATATTATTCAGGAAAGCTCAAAGAGAAAAAGACTTTACAACAGTGGAGAGAACTCAGCTCACAGGCGTCGAAGGGGTTTGGGCGCTGTGGCCATCCTCACAGGGAAAAGTTCTGGTTTGACATTGGTGGGCACAGACAGCCAGAGCAGGAAGAGCACAGAGGTCTGAGGAATTAATTCGTTAGAAGCATCAGACTCCCTGTTCTCCACTCTATCCCATTTAAAGACTCAGGCACCATGGGGCTCAGCTGATCTGAGATGAGAGGCCTGCAGTGGTGTCTTACTCTCTGTTTGGGAAGAGGCAGCACTCCTAGTTCCTGCCTAGTAAATGGACTCATGGTTTGGAAACTTGGGGTGAAGGTGAGGTAGGTAATTTCCCATGCTCTTCATTTGTAAGCACCTACAATAAAGTATTTTATTCAAAACAATCTTTAACCATGCACAGGCCCTCCCCAGCTCCTTCAGGTACAAAAACCCAATCTGTGCAAGAGCAGAGGAAGTTACAGCATCTTCATGTACCATTAACACTGCTTTGCATTCACAACTACAGAGAAATATCCAGCGATCCCCACACATTTGAGAACTACTATAACAATAACAAAAAATGAAGGTATGAAGAAACAAAATGCACACTTAAGAAATATAATATGTATCTGAAGGGGAAAAGAGAACTTGAAATAACTGGGAGGAATAATTCTGCATTCATTTATTAATTTATTAATAAAATAAATATTCGCCAGGCCCAAACTCTGGGCTGGGCACCATTGTTGCAGAGAGGATGTATTGCTGTTAGCAGGATGGATAACATCTCCTGTACCAAGGAGCTTACATTTTTGTGGGAAAATAAGCACTAAAGAAATTAGCAAATTACATTCAACTTACATAGCAGTAAATAGTAGAACAATAATTAAACAAGTTAAAGAATTAGAGTTATAAGACACAAAACTAACACATTTATTACCAGGAACTCACAGAAGGCTGGACAACTAGGTTTTTGTGACTCTACAGACAGAACCGGGGAAATGCAGAAACCAGGACAGTCACCCCAGATGCTGTGCGCCTATCTCACATAGGCTCCTATTGGACATCTCCAGGAATCACTGCCACTGTGGCCTTCACAGGTCAGAGCAGCCGCCCCTCCGCTGAATATGGGGAGGCCCACTCTAGTTGCAGCAGGAGCTTCCTAATTAGGAAGGTGTGGAAGGTGGGAGCATCGGATGTAGAGTCTTGGCCTTCCTTGTAATCAGGAAAGCTGTGAATGTACGCAGCATTTTCAGTTCTAAAATGTGAGACAAACTCTGTCTCTTAAGCTCGCATTTCTGAAACGAAGGAAAGTGTTTTGGCTAATGGGCCACCAAAACTAAGGACAAGCATCCACCACTCTGGTCCAAAGGGTCAGTCTGCGTTTCTGGGCATTTCCACACCTTCCTCTGCCTTCAATGTACTCATTTCAAAAAACGAAAGACTAAGATTCAGTTATTGCTGAATTTACTTTCATCTTTTACTTTCTAAGATTCACTGATCGAAAGAGGAACAAAGAGAACAGTTCAAATGTGATGTTCCGAAAGCAGACAGGGCAACCAACATGAGAAAATAATTTTCTGAGTAAAAAAAATGAGTTCAGTGCAGTCTTGTAATTGAAGAATAAGGATAGAATATAGACTTATGAGAGAGGGGATTAATAAAAAACAGTATTAGAGAAGCTGACTCATGCATTGATGACACAGTTGAATTCTGCTTGGACTTGGGCAGCTGAAGGGACTGGCACAAGCAGATATCTATAAATATTCCTCAACCACACATTCATAGCAGAGTGCACCAGGAAAAATTTACAATGCTGATGGCCTGAGGTGGAAACATCTAGGAATGATAAAAAGGCGTATCACTCATCCATCCATTCATTCAGCAAACATTCTGTTCCACCTTTTGCATTATTTTTTTTAAACATTTTATTGATTTTTTACAGAGAGGAAGGGAGAAGGAGAAATAAGAGAAAAACATCGATCAGCTGCCTCCTGCACACAGCCCACTGGGGGTGTGCCCACAACCAAGGTACATGCCCTTGACCAGAATCGAACCCGGGACCCTTAAGTCCACAGGCTGACGCTCTATCCACTGAGCTAAACCAGTCAGGGCACCTTTTGCATTATTAAGAATGAAACTCATGTAGCCAGCTGGCAATCATTCCCACCCTAGAAATTGATTGCTGCAATAGTATGAAAGTGTCAAAAATTCAGTGATACAGTGTAACACCAGAGAGCAGAGAAAGGGTACTTTTTGTGTGGTTCACACAAAAAATATTTCTTAGAGGAGATTAAGCTGCATATTGAGGAAAAAATAGGAGCTCATCCAGAAGATAAGGAGATGATTGATGGTTGTTTCCGCCCACCCAAAAGAAACACACACACACACACACACACACACACAAACAACTATAAACAAACAAACAAAAAGCATGTATGATCTGAGAATAAAACAAAACAAAAACCTGAAATAATTAAGTGTTTGACTTGATTTGGGAATGCAAGGTGAGTGCAATTGCCAAAGTGATTCCATACAGAA
Organism: Murina feae; assembly: GCA_004026665.1. Classification (NCBI taxonomy): domain Eukaryota; kingdom Metazoa; phylum Chordata; class Mammalia; order Chiroptera; family Vespertilionidae; genus Murina; species Murina feae. Next base: position 118,200 of record PVJC01000062.1, on the reverse strand, counting down.
AGAAGGGCCAGGAGATGGGACTTGGGCCATGTCACACTGGAGTATGTGTTTCTGGCTAAGGATTTGGAGCTAAATTCTGGATAACATAGTGGCACAGGAGGGCCTAGAGCAAGGAAGTAAAGAGTCAGAGTTGAGGAAGAATTTGTAGATTGGAAGCAATAGGACAAATTGAAAGATTGAAAGATGATTTTAATAATAGGGTAAAAGCAATGATAGATCTAAGGCAAGCAGATAGAGATAGAAACAACATGATGGACTTGAGAAAGCCTGGAAGATCAGTTAAGAGGATGCAGGGAAGGATAACCCTGAGTGGTTTTCCCAAGCCCTAATTCTAAGGTACTTTCAATCTAAAAAGCAGGGGAAAATAAAGTATGTGTGTTTGTACTTGCGCACATTTATATACATACTAGGGGCCCAGTTTAAAAATTTGTGCACCTTGAAAGGAACGCGAGGCTATGGTGGGCACAGGTCTCAGCCCATCCTCCGCACCCTTGCCCAGCCCCTCCTGCCTCAGCCCCAGGTCCCCCATCTGCTGGCAGCCCTGTTCCTGCTGCCACCACTCCCACGTGTAATTGTGCCAGTCCCGCTTGCACTCGCTGACTTCCCAGAGCGATTGGGGCCGGTGCCAGCAGTGGGTGTGAGGGGAGCTGGCACCATCAGTGGGTACAAGTGGCAGCTGCTGCCTCCATCGCCCTTCAGGAGCAGGGGAAGGTGGAGAAGCCTTCAGGTGCAATAGGTGCCGCTCACACCCACTGATGGCGCCAAGCAATAAGGGCCGGTGCTGGGCACAGGCAGTGGGTGTGAATGGTGGCTATGGCGCCAGCAGCGGGTACAAGTGCCTCGTGGGACTGTAGTGCACACGAAAAAGAATTTTCAGTAACCACCAGAGACTTGCCCTTGGTCTGGTGACCCCACTCACCTGCTCCATCGTCCCACCAGGGCCACTGCTCAGCATGTTCTACACTCTGCAGCCTGCTGCCTGTGCCTGCCATGTTCCATGCATGCCTCCTGGTGGTCAGCATGTGTCATAGTGACTCGCTGTTCAGTTGTTCTGCTATTCGGTCTATTTGCATATTAAGGTTTTATATATATAAATACAGTATGTACACACTGTATGCAGAAATCTAAGACAGTTTATTATCACATCAGTTTTATTTGTTTTGTTTTTGATGATGAATACTTTGTTAAAAACATTTCCTAAATGTAGTATTTTCTATAAGGCTAATATATTCAAGAAACACATATTTTTATGGTAAAGATGAAGTTTTTCTTGCGTCATTGAAAACAAATAACAACATTTGATATGCTACTGTTGCAAGCTTGATCTCCAGTCAGGCCACATATAAGAAGCTACCAGTGAATTCATAAACAAGTGAAACAGCAGATCGATCTTTCTCTTTCTCTGTTTCTCTCTTTTTATTTCTCAAAAAGTATATATATATTTCCTTTTAATAATATTACTTTTAATATATATATTAAAATTAATATTAATATTAATTTTAATATATATATATATATTATATATATTTAAGTAATATTTAGCTTTCTGGGAAGAGAAATGTGAGCTTTCAGCTGTGGGTAACAAGTGTAATTAGATTGGAATGAGTCTGATTTTGGCTAGAGATGGTAAGATGATACCAACTAATTAAGCAGACCATGTAAACAGGGAATGAGTTAGAATATTAAAAAGACAAAACTAATTACTCCCCTCTCAAAGAATCTCTAATTGCATTATGGGTGTTAGTAGAGGGATTGAGAGATAGTTGATTTAAGAGATCATCTGAACACAGAATGAGGTTAGATTGGACAAGCAGTCTGGGCTGTATGGGAGAGGAGACTGGTTGAGAGTGGCTGGAAAGCAATGAAGGAAGAGTCAGGAGTTGGGAGTGTTGGGAAGGTTTCTAAGAGCAGGAGAAATAAAAGAGAGACATATAGATAGTTGTCCCAAGAGACAACAGAGACAAAACAGAAACATCATTTCAGGCAGCAGAATGATCCTATATGAGGACATACAAAAGGCGCCTGGCAGACTGGGGCCATCATAGGACATCCACTGAGGGGTGATGTGAGAGGGCACAGGCTGGGTTGAGGGACACCCTTCACCTCGAGTGCACAAATTTTTGTGCACCGGGCCCCTAGTTTATATTATAAGTGAATACTGATAGTTATGTAGTTATTGGCATTTTAAAATTAATTAGTACAGTCATTGTAGGGAACTTTAACTTCCAATTCACATCAATGGATATATCTCCCACACATTTCATATAGGTGGGCACACAGTGGCTACACGTGTTCACAACACTGTACAGGTGGGCACACAGTGGCTACACGTGTTCACAACACTGTACATGGCATGTTGGAAGGATGCGTGTGTGAGCATGCATGTGTGAACATGTGGAAATTTAATGAGTGGAGAGGGTGTGACTAAGAGAAAGGCAGCAGCAAATCTTAGAGAATCTTATATAACTACCACAGTCTGGGTTTTATCTGATAATGTAGTGTCATTAAGATCTCTGACAAGATTTGCAATTTGAAAGATCTCTCCTGCAGTGGACAATGAAGGGAGGTGGGAGAGACTCCAAATGCATGTTATATATGAACTAGAACCTCGGTGCATGAAAATTCATGCACTGGAGTGGGGGTCCCTCAGCCCGGCCTGCCCCCTCTCACAGTCCAGGAGCCCTCAGGGGTGGAGGGTGAACTGGTGATCAGGGGAAGGCGATGCCCCCATCACACCTCTGCTGCTGCCACTGCCAGCAGCGCAAGTCTTGGCCAGCCCTGGCTATCTGAGCCTTGGGTGGCCCTGGGTGGCTGGAGGGCTGAGGGGATTGGGAATTCTGGAAGCAGGTGTGTGGAGTGGCCAGACCTGTCTGGAGGCGGGCCCAGCCTTGCCACATGCCTGCTATCTTGGCAGGACTGAGGGGACTGGGTGCCGACATCTTGTGGCTGTGGGTGCCGCCATCTTTGCAATGGTGTGAGGGTCAATTAGCATATTTTCTCTTTATTAGGTAGCATCACCTGCAGACCTTAAACAGAGATTCCGACCCAGCGGGCCTGGGATCCTCGCCTCTGTCTGTGCAGCATTTCCGAGATCGGAAGGCCCCAGGTTGCTGATCCTTGGGCAGCACTTTGACCAGTAAGGGCAGAAGGTGACTTCTCTGCCCATGAAGTGCTGTTTCTGAGCTATGGACTATAGCTGCTGCTGCACACCTATGTCATGTCCTAATGAGGTGGTGCCCTGATTAGTTGTGTTCCTAATGCACAGCACACGTGACTGTCCGTGGTGAACTGTTAGAGCCGTAGGAGAGTGTCCTCAGAGGCCTATCCCTCTGGGTTCTCCCCTCTGCATAAATCAAGGACACCCTTATCCTCTTCATGGAAATATCTATTTCTTGAGTTATATGTCTAACTGGTTTTCTCTAATACAAATATGAAAATAGATAACAAAGTTCAGATTCTTGTACTCATAGGATTAAGTTTTTACTCCAATCTGGAGAGGTTGTGCAAACTGAACCTGGTCTTCTCCAGTCTATGTTGAGACCCTGATGTAACGAGGTTTTTGTTTCCTCTGCTGTCCAAGCTAATCTGAGAATCAATCCATGCTGTCAGGGGAAGGGTACTTATGTTTCCATCTTCCTCAAGGCTTGTGTGCAAATTGTTGAGTTTGGTCATTGATTTTAGGTTAAAGATTCTCTGGCTATTCATTTTCTAAAAACAGGAACAAAAGAAAAGTAATACCTCTGAAAACTCTTATTTTTATCACCTGGGTAAAGTCATTCCCTAATGTCACTCTTCCTTCATTATCTGATACAAACTTTGTTTCTGATTCCCAAGTTATCAGATGTATAGATGATTGATTAAGCCATGAAATATTTTCTGTCTCACTTGTGGCTTTATTTCTTTCTACCCCATGTTTATTCTTTCTCATCTTCTTGATCCATTTCCAGACTTACCTGGGAAATTTGCTTACTCAAAATATCCTTCAAGTTTCCATTTAAAAATCACAAGCCAGTGTGACTCAGCTGGTTGGAGTGTCATCCCATACAACCAAGGTGGTGGGTTTGATTCCCAGTCAGGGCACATACCCAGATTTCAGGTTTGATTCCAAGTGGGAGGCAACCAATTGATCTCTCTCTCTCTTCCCCCCACTTCTCTCAAAAATAAAAAAAAATAAATAAATAAAATAGGTGGCTATCAAATAAAAGGAAGCCAATGAGAAAATATTTATTTACCAGTAAAAATATTTCATTAGATCTACTATAAAAAATTGTGAAGAGTCAAAGATTTTACTCCACTGGCAAGCTAACAAGTTCACCTGCCCATTTCAGTTTCCCTCAGAAGGCCTGAGACTCCTCAGTGAAGGTACACACTCAGTGTGTCTTATATCACCTTCTCAACCTCCCTGGTGCTAAAAGTTTACTTCTATAAATATAAGCCTGCTAGCCTTCTTACTCAATTTTAAACATTCATGAGAAGAATCACCTGTCTGATAGTCTGATATTTACTTTCAATGTATTTTCTTTTTTTGGACAAATTGGTGTGAGATATATATATATATATATATATATATATATATATATATATATATCATCACCCCTCACTTGAGGATATTTTTTCCATTTATTTTTAGAGTGGAAGGGAGGGATGAGGGAGAGAGAGAGAGAGAAAGAGAGAGACCAAATTGAATCCGAGATCCTTTGGTCTGTGGTCTGACACTCTAACCACTGAGCAAACAGCCAGGGGAATGTATTTTCTGACTTACTAATCAAAGTAAGAAAATAACAGAAGATGTGGTCTAGGCCAGTATTTCTAGAGCCCCCCAAAAACCAGATATCCTGAACTACAAACATTATTGCAAATAATTTAAAGAAAGCAATTGCTAAAGTGATATAACTTGATTGATGTTATCTTTAGCCCCCTCCCATATCAGTTGTAAGAGAACATAAATTTTGGAGTCATGTCCACCTTAAACTGAAGTCTGCTGCTTAGTTTATAAACCAGTGAAGTTATCCACCCGGGATGGTTTCAGTTTTCTCCGTGTAAAACGAGCTTTATAATATGTACCTGCCCTATAGCAGGGGTCAAGCGAGACCCCAGGTGAAACACCTAGAGCACTGTATTGTAAGAGCACAGAAATCTTTCAGCCTTCCTCAAATAAAAACAACATCACGTTACCTCCTCTCTCTAACATTTATATCACAAAGTTTATTAACTCACATTTGAAGATTTCCTGATAATGCTTGAGAATCACCTCACTTGCTCTTATTTTTCTTTCCAAAGAGTACCTACTTTCTTCTTCCTGTAACTTCCCAATTCTCAAATGAGTGACCAATGTCCATGGCTTTTTCATAAGTTTTCTTGAGCATAAGTCCTCTACACACCAGAATACTGGAAAAAAATCTATCCAAATCCAATGCCAAATGACCCATCCTGACAAGCACCCACCATGGTCATTCTCCTAAACATGCTTGCCATTCTGTGTGGCAGATTACATTTTCTGAAAGTAGCCGCAGCAGTATGAGCACCTCCAAGCTCCTGGATCGCCTTGTTAATGGTCACCTAGCGATGGTCTGTGTCCCCTACTCTGGACAGACCTGTGACGGCTCTGACCAACAGAATATAGGGAAGGTGTGCCCTGTGGCTTCCAGAGCCAGGGCACAGGAGAACGCTGCCTCCTGCCTCTCTGTTGGTGCACCTGTGCTTGGTGCCCACTCCACGCTGTGAGGAGGCTAGGCCACAGGGGAAGGCTGAGTGTGTTGTTCCAGACCCCATGTCAGTGACAGTCCCAGTGCACACCAGGCGCAGCCACCAGACAGGAGTGAGTAGCCCCCATTTTAGCTGCCAAGTTCCCCCAGGCTTTGCTTTTATCCATTGGAGACCCCAAACATGGTAAAGCAGAGACACTTATCCCCACCATGTGTTTTCTAAATTTCTTACTCGTGGGGTATGTAATGGAATAAACACCTGATATCACTGTTTTGAGGTCAAGTTGTTTCCTGTTCAAGGGCTGAAACCTTCAGGTCTCCAGCCTTTCCCTCCATTTCTTTTAGGCTCCGGCTGATCTTCCCGCCTGGACTGGTCCCGAGACTTTCCTCCCAAATCTCTCCTTTCAGCCCACACTGTCCTCTTACAGAGCAAAAGTTCCTGCTTGTCCTCAGCCTCTGTTTCCGGACCACAGCCACTTGGGAGCAAGACTCCTAAGGATCAAAGTTCAAGCCAACTCTTATTCTCAGGATTTTGCAATTGCCTCCCTAAATATGGGACATAGTCACCTCACCTACCTCACCTGAGCCATGGCCTTCAATCTCTCTCCACATATGTTTCTCTGTTAAAACCTGAGCCCAGTGTCCGTAATTTTGTGATAAAATGAACAGGCTCATGAGTTAGACTTCCTGGATTTGAATGCCATTCCCAAACTATGCCATTTTGGGAATTTATGTTCCCAAGACTAAGTGCCTTAGTTTTTTCCATCTATTTGTTATTATAAAACACTAGAGGCCTGGTGCACAAAATTCATGCACTTGGGGGGGGATGGGTTCCCTCAGCCCGACCTGTGCCCTCCTACAGTCTGGGAGCCCTTGGGGTATGTCCGACTGCTGCAGAGGCAGGAGAGGCTCCTGTCACCACCGCTGCACCCCCCAGCAGTGAGCTAGGCTTCTGGTTGAGCAGCACTCTCCATGTGGGAGCACACTGACCACCAGGAGGCAGTTCTTGCATTAAGTGTCTGCCCCCTGGTGGTCAGTGCGCGTCATAGAGACTAGTTGTTTCAGCCATTCAGTCAATTTACATATTAGCCTTTCATTATACAGGATTGCTAAATATCTTATATAATAAAAGGATAATATGCAAATTGATCTAACAGCAGAATGACTGGGAATGACTGATCACTATGACACACACTGACCACTAGGGGGCAGATGCTCAATGCAGGAGCTTCCCCCTGGTGGTCAGTGTGCTCCCACAGGGAGAGCTCTGCTCAGCCACAAGCCAGGCTGACAGGTGCCAGCACAGCAGTGGTGGTGGGAGCCTCTCCTGCCTCCTCAGCAGCACTAAGGATGTCTGACTGCAGCTTAGGCCTGCTTCCCACTGACAAATGGACATCCCCCAAGTGGTCCCAGACTATGAGAGGGCACAGGCCTGGTTGAGGGAGCCCCTGAGTGCACAAATTTTTGTGCACCGGGCCTCTAGTTACATAATATTAACAAAAATATAAGCATAAGGATTTGTAAAAAACAAATCAAAACAAAGCAAAAAACAACTAAATGACTTTCAATTTAGAAAAAAAAATTGTTGCCTTGACTGGTGTGGCTCAGTTGGTTAGAGCATTGTCTTGTACACCAAAAGCTCACAGGCTTGATTTGGGTCAGGACACATAGCTGGGTTGCTGGTTTGATCCCCGAATGGAGAGCAAATAAAGAGGCAACCAATCTATGTCTCTCTCCCATTGATGTTTCTCTCTCTCTTTCTCTGCCTTCCCGTCTCTCTAAAATCAATAAAACATATCCTTGAGTGAAAGTAAATATAATTTGGTTATATGGAAATCTTATATGTCTAGAATAATTCCACTCCCACTCCACATTCTAAAAATATAAAATTACTAATAATCTTAGATAAATTAGACAATTTACTTATTTTCCTGCAGAAAATAAGATTTTCTTTTTTAGGGTATGTCGTATAAAGGTATATGTTTCTGATATTCTTAAGGATTAATATGACTAGAATCATTTAAAAAATTACAGAGGTCATGGCCTTATTTTCTGATCAGTCTTTACATAAAACTGTTTATTAATAAAATGACTTACAATTGTTATATGCAATAAATTAAATTTTATGTTAATTCATTCTAATATTTCATAAAATTTAACAAGTTTCTTCTTTAATATCAAGTTTAGTTCTAAATTATGAACAAATGATGCTGAATTTATTATTATCTTTTTGCATTTTCTAATCATCTTGAAACATTACAAAATTCTGTATCATAAGAGATATGGTCTTCTGAATTATGATGTTATATTCAAGGTCAGTAATCAAAGAAGACCACCCCAAAGTCAGTTTTAATTTTGTCTAATGAACAATGGAGAAACATTAGTGTAAAGATTAATTTGGTAAGTAATTTTTGAATAATTAAAAACATTTTACAAGGATGTTGGGAAAAGAAACTTCTGTCATGGAAGATTCTCATTGTGTTTGTGAAAGAAGAGAAAATTAATAATTTTGCAGATATCTAAAAAAAAAAACACAAAAAAAAAACCCTAACTTTTTCAAGAGAATTTTTATTTTCTGTAAGTATTGGACACTTTGTAATTAAGTCTATGTAACCAAATATATTGATAGATTTTATGTAAACCTTCCCTAGGGAGCTGGACAAGGGACAAATAACTGAGTATCTAAAAAGTTGTGACTGACACATTCCTTAAGCCACTGTTATTTGTATTTGAATGTCCTTAATTTAAAAAGTAATAAAAAGATAGCATGGAAAGTCTATTGGAACATCTAATTTCTTTTTCATTTAAAAAAAATATTTTTATTGATTTCAGAGAGGAAGGGAGAGGGAGACAGAGAAAGAATCATTGATTGGCTGTCTCTTGCTAACCCCCTGCTGGGAATCAATCTCACAACCCCGGCATGTGCCCTTGATCAGAATCAAATTTGGGACCCTGCAGTCCGCAGGTCTAAGCTCTATCCACTGAGCCAAAACAGCGAGGGCTGGGGAATCTACTTTCCAGTTGTAGAAATAGCCTCAGATACTCAACATTATCTCTAATATTTAATATCAACCATTAGACCTATTAACTAAAACAAAAGTCAACTGAATTTGTTCCAAAAACATTATGCATTGATGATAAAAAAAAAAATGCAAATTGTTACAGATCAATTAAAAAATGTCCAATAATGTTTGAACTCTATTAGGTGATTAGAAACCATGGATTTAATCTGGCTTGTATTTGAAGAACTATCTAATGGGTTGAAAAATAGCCAACAGGCTAAATCTAAAATAAGATGATAAATAGAGCTTATTCAACTGTGAAGTGCCATAGGCATGAAAGTTAGTTGCTTTTAATTTGTCTTTGTTATTAATGATTTGGAGCAGAGATAAATAGCAGGTAAATTAAATGAGCAGGCAGTTGAAGATTGGAAAGAGTTTCATGCCTGCACAATACAATCATGGGGCCTGAAGCAAGTTGAAAATCCATAACACACTCAATAGATGGCAAAGCACTGTCTGAACCAGAAAATAACAACACACACACACAAAAACAAATAGGATACTTAGAACAATGAAAACATAAGTTAAAATAATTGACTTGAATGGCTCGGAGTAAACCATTCATGTGTGCCATGTGCTCAGGTAAGCAGGGGTCTCTTGATAATTTCTTTACTGCTCCTTTATTGTACTTCATCTAATGTCACATTCATGTAGTCATCTTCCTTGTAAATGTTTATTTAAGTGGAAATATGTAGATTGTTAGTATACATGCTACTAGAAATAGGATAGAAACTAAAGTAAAAATGACAGGGACTTACCAATAATTCAACTTCTTTGTGACCTTTTTTCTGGACACTATCAGGGTAGAAAGTGTCAGCGGTAGTGTTGTGCCTCTTGTAGACAGGAGGGGTCACTAAAATGTCTACTGAAATATACCACAACTGCTCTCGCTCTGTAGAGACTATATTTATTTAGTTCTATATTCTTGACTAAATATATTGAGATTTATTGTGTATGCATTTGTGGTCACTTCTGACGAATTCAAAATTTTACAATGCTCATTTCAGAAACGCCTTCTATATGATCCTAACTTTCAGCTCTTTGGTTTATACAATCATTTTCATGATTTCACAAACTGTGAATAGTAAAGGAGAAAACAGAAGAAGAAAATAAAACAAGTAGGGAATATGTGAATAAAAAAAGATTTTTCAATATAGAGATTGACCCTTACCTCGGTACACATTATAGCTGATTGTTCTCTCTGTGGAAGAAGGAGCTGAGGGGAGACTAGTGTTACCAATCAATTTAAGAGAGACAATTTATTGACTCCAACTATAATAGACTTCAAAAAGGTATATAACAAATAACAAAATACTAGAAAGAAAATCAGGAGGCTGTTGAGTTGGTCATATATCTACCAAATTATGTTAGCTCAGGCTATAATAATCAAATTAAAACATTCTTGAAACAGATACAGCCAAGTATTGAATCATGGGCTCTCAGAATGGAAAGTAAGATTGGGTCATCTATATTAACTCTCTAAATAGATGCATAAATTCCAAATAAGTGGTCATGTAGCCTTTTATTGCACACTTTCAGAGCTGGGAATTCACTGTGTCACCAGGCAGTTCATTCCATTTCAGGACAACTTTAATTATCTAAAAGTCCTTTCTTTCATTAAGCTAAAATCTGGTTCCTAATAATTCCTACTTATAAGTCTTAGTTCTTTTTTTCTGTGGCTACAAAATAGTATCCCAACTATTCCTTCTAATTCATTCTACTAAATATTTGAAAAGACGTCAACTTAAGTCTTTGCCATTGGCTAAAACAATTTTTTTCAACTTTTCTCTTGATATGCCCTCAATTGCATTCTCACCACTTGCTGAGACTCTCCCAATCTTTTCATCTCCAGTTTACTCTGGTCATTTTAAAGAATTTTAGCCAGTGTTTAATGTGTTATTTCTCTAATATTGATGCAGTTAGTATGAAACAGAGTTGTACACTCACCACCCGGTGCTGAGTCCTTTATTTATTCCACTGCCAAAGACAGCAGTAGATGGTTCTAGCTTTCAAGAACAACTGTTGACTCATGATGCCTGCTTATTGATGATTACTTTCCTACACGAAAAAACTTCTAGTTCCTTCTCCTCTCAAATTACTTTCATCTCATTCATATGTCATTGGTGCCTTACAAATCTTTAGTAAGAAATGGAATTTATCATCCTATATTTTCTTGATGGAGGAAATACAATGATTTAAAATAAAATATTAAAGGCATAGATATTTATTATCAGCTTAATGTCAAGTGAATGAAGAAACTAATAAAATATGATTTTGTAAAGAGAAAAAAATGGGGGCAAGAGAATAAACATCTGTAACAAAAGACATACTTTCCTAACTTACATGTTTTTCTAAAATCATTCCTAAAAATGTGTAATAAGATAGAGATGTCATCTTTGAAGATAAAAATATTTGGCCATGAATTTATGTTCATTCACCTGCTTGTTATCTGAACTTAAAGTAATCAAAAATTTATCTAATACTTAATTTCCCCCTTTATAAAGTTAAGGTAATTCTAACATTTACTTGAAAGGTTTAAAATAAGAATTAAATAAAATGGTACACTAAATTAGTGAACACTTTTATGTACATTAACTTCCTTTTTCTCTCTAATAACTGAGATATTACTCATGAACATTTTTAAGTTTACAGATAATTCATTAATAACTCTGGTTACTCTTCACTCAAGCCCTGGTTAAGGAATAAATTATATCTATGAACTGTTATTTGAAGAGGGCGGGGAGTGGTTTTGCCTGCAAGCATTCCCCTCTTGCTCACTGTCATTGTGTCTTGACACTTTCTGAGTAATTTCTCAAGTCTCTTTTCTCTGTGAGAGCCAAATGACCAGGAAGTGCAAAAAAAATCAAAAAAGATTGACAGTGCTAAGGTGAGAGTATATGAGTCAGCCAGAGAAAGTCAGCTCAGAAAGGATGCTTTTGTGTGCTTTCTGAAATGGGAGAGCTACAGAGCAAGTGAGATGGTAGTAAGGAGGAAAGGGAATAATTTCATTTCCTCTATGAAGTCCCCAGAAATACCTGGAATATTTATCTACTAGTGTGTACTAGACTCATACCTAATTGACAGGAAAGGTTCCTCCCAAGCTCAAAATAAAAAAGAGATAATTGATTCAAAGAAGAATAAAGACAGTTTTTGAGAAAGATTTATTATTATTAAAAACTAGGGGCCCAGTGCATGAAATTCATGCACTGGTGGAGGGGGTTCCTCAGCCCAGCCTGCCCCCTCTCACATATTGGGAGCTCTCAGGGGGTGTCCTACTAATGGCTTAGGCCTGCTCTCTGTTCCCCTTGGGGTGCGGGCCTAAGCCACAGTCTGGCCTCCCTTTGTGGGAGACAACCAGGCTAATCAGGGGAAGTCACCAGCCACATCACTCCACTGCTATAGCCACTGCCAGTCACCACAGCCACCAAAGAGTTTTCATCGACACAGACTCCAGTCCCTTCACCATGAAAAAATGACAACTTTCTTTAGGTATTTTCAAGATGTGTCTTTCATAGGACATGACATTTCTTTCTTTATTTTTTATCCTCACCTGAGGATATGTTTCTATTGATTTTCAGAGAATGTGGAAGAGAAGGGAAAAACAGAGAGAAACATCAAAGTGAGAGGAACACTTTGATTGGTTGCTTCCTGCATATGCCCTGACCTGGGCCCTGGCCAGGGAGGATCCTGCAACTTAGGTACATGCCCTTGGTCAGAATTGAACACAGACACTGCAGTCGGCAGGCTGAGGTATTATGCATTGAGCCAAACCGGATAGGGAAGGATATGACATTTATTAGCACTCCAGCAGTGGACCTTCATTTTTTTCTCCAGGGGTGTGGTGGAAAAACCCTAGATCGCCTTTAGGGATTCTTATTACCCAAGTTACTAAGAATATTACCAGTGGCACACAGGGAGCTCAGCCAATGAACGGTAAGAAAAGGTGTTTCCTCTGTAGTTCACTCCAATCCCACCTCCACCTCTGCCCAGGCCTGTAACCTCTGGCCGAGGCTGCAGGCTTGGGCAGGGGACCCCCAAACCCCTCCAATCACTGGCTTCAAAGAGCCCAGGCCTCTGTGATCACCAGCTCTGATCCTGCCCCCTGCCATCACCGGCTCGGCCCTTGCCCCACTGGCAGCCTCTGGCCAAGGCTCTAGTCCTGGGCAGGGGACCCCCAAACCCCAGCTTTGCCAGCTCCACCAGTGGCCAGACCCCTGAGATCTCCAGCCTTGCCCCTGCCCAGGACTTATGCCTGGCTAAGGAACCCTCACACCCTCTGATCACCAGCTCTGCCCTTGCCCATGCCTGAGGTCTCTGGTGAAGGCTTCTGGCTTGGGAAGGGGACCCCCAGCCCCCTCTGATGGCCTGTTCTGCCCCTCGAACCCCCAGCCTCCTCTACCACCTGCCTGGCTTATAGGCCTGACTACTTCAGTGGCAGAGCTGAGCCCAACTGGGCTCCGCCATCTTGTGGCTATGGAAGTGGCCATCTTATGGCCATGGGGGAGGCCATCTTTGTGACAGAATGATGCCTAATTTGCATATTACTCTTTTATTAGATAGGAGATAGGCTATTTATTGTTGAAAGTATTACATAGATCCTCCTTTTCCCCTCATTAACCTCTTCTATCCCACTGCCATCCTCCCCTCCACAGGCCCTCACCACTCCATTGTCTGTGTCCATGGTTATCCACATATGCATATGAACGCATTGCTTGATCTCTTCCCACCCACCCACTCCTACCTTCCCTCTGTTCATGGGTCTATGATTGTGGGTCTATTTTTGATCATCAGTTTATTTGGTTCAGTAGATTCCATATATGAGTGAGATCATGTGATACTTTTCTTTCTCTGACTGGCTTATTTTGCTCAGTATAATATTCTCCAGGTCCATTGATGTTATTGCAAATGGTAAGAGTTCTTTTTTTATTGCCACATAGTATTCCATTGAGTAAATGTACCATAAGTTTTTTTAGCCACTCATCTATTTATGAGCACTTACACTGTTTCCAAGTCTTAGCTATTGTAAATTTCACTGCTATAAACACAGGAGTGCATATATTCTTTCTGATGAGTGTTTCGGGTTTCTTAGGATATATTCCTAGAAATGGGATTACTGAGTCCAATGGGAGTTCTATTTTTTTTTTTTTTTGAGGAAACTTCATTCTGTTTTTCATATGGCTGCACCAGTCTGTGTTCTCACCAGCAGTGTACTTGGGTTGCCTTTTATCCACAACCTCACCAACACTTGTCCTTTGTTGATTTATTATGACAGCCCTTCTGACAGATATAAGGTGATATTTCATCGTAATTTTGATTTACATCTCTCAAATGATTAGTGACTTTGAGCGTTTTTTCATATGTCTTTTCGCCATCTGTATGTCCACGTTAGAGCAGTATCTATTTAGGTCCTTTGCCCATTTTTTGATGGGATTGTCTCCCTTTTTTAAAGTTGTATGAGTTCCTTACATATTTTTGAGATTAACCCCTTATCAGATGGATCATTGGCAAATATGTTCTCCCATGTAGTAGGCTCTCTTGTTATTTTGATGATGGTTTCTTGTGCTGTGAAGGAGATTTTTTTTTCCATGTAATTCCCATTTATTCATTTTTTCTTTAGTTTCCCTTGTCCTAGGAGATGTATCAGTAAACATATGCTATGAGAGATGTCTGAGATTTTGGTGCCTATGGTTTCTTCTAGAACTTTCATAGTTTCACATCTTACATTTAAGTCCTTTATCCATTTTGAGTTTATTCCTGTGTATGGTGTACGTTGGTGGCCCAATTTCAAATTTTTTTTTTTTGCACGTACCTGTCCAATTTTCCCAACACCATTTATTGAAGAGACTATCTCTGCTACAATGTATGTTCTTGCTTCCTTTGTCAAATAATTTAGCATAGTGTTTTGGGTTGATTTCTGGGTTCTCTGTTCTGTTCCAATGATCTATATGCCTGCTCTTATGCCAGTACCAGGCTGTTTTCAGTATAGTGGCTTTGTAGTAAATATAACTTGATATCTGGTATTGTGATTCCTCCAACTTTTTCTTCTAGAAATATTTTTTTTAATTACCAGGAGAAAAACAAGAGTCAGGACCATAAGGCATGTCAGGGCATTTGCCAGAATAAGGAAATCAGCCAAGAGTCATGGGGATAAGGGATGAGCCAGAAAGCAGAAGTTAGTGTGAAATAAAGAGTTCAGAGCAGTAGTGCTAGACTTCATTGCCAATGAAAACAGACTCTTGGTAAGGGAAGAGAGATTCTCCAAGGGTCCAAACAGATATCCTTTTAAATGTACCCCATGTTGGCCATGACCAAAGCAATACGCTAGTTCAAGCTCTTACATCTTCTTATCAAAACACATTTTTGTCATGACCTAGAAATACTTGAAATATAATCACCTGTTTGGCTGGGTTAAATGCTACATCATAATTATCAGAGGCATGACCATTAATAATAAAGTGGTTAGTTACATCTGAGCTCATAAAACAGAAGTGTAATGAATAGTGAATCAGTGCCTGAAGCAGCCACAACTGTGTGTGATCTTTTGTTTGTTTAGTTTTAATTCTGACTATAAATAACAGTGATCCCTATTTAGTTGCCCTGCTTTAGAGAAACTCAGTTTAATTTCAATGTTGGATTTTTTTTCTACAAATAGATATGATTATTATATTCTTGACTACTTAATTCTGGTTCATATACCCCATAAATGAAGTTGAAAAGAAAACATCCTTTTTGGAATGAGGAGAATATATAAATACAAAGCAAGTCCATTACTTTAATCATGATTTGAGTAAATCAGATTTATTAAGGACTCTTTTTTTCTCTAAATAATGTGTCATTTCAGTAGTTCTTTAAAAATATCAGCTGTGATAGGATACAAAATTAACACCAAGAAATCTATGGCATTTTTGTACACCAATAGTGAATGTACTGAAAGAGAGAATAAAAAACAATTCCATTCAGCATCACACCAAAAAAACTAAGATACCTAGGAATAAAATTAACTAAAGAGATAAAAGACCTCTACTTAGAAAACTACAGGACATTGAAAAAGGAGATAGAGGAAGACATAAACAGATGGAAGAACATACCATGTTCATGGAGTGGCAGAATCAATATCATTAAAATGGCAATACTACCTAAAGCAATGTATAAATTCAATGCAATCCC
Organism: Murina feae; assembly: GCA_004026665.1. Taxonomy (NCBI): domain Eukaryota; kingdom Metazoa; phylum Chordata; class Mammalia; order Chiroptera; family Vespertilionidae; genus Murina; species Murina feae. The sequence goes on along the minus strand of PVJC01000062.1, from coordinate 102,266 downwards.
CATTAAAATACCAACGGCATACTTTACAGACCTAGAGCGAACTCTCCAAAAATTCATCTGGAATAAAAAAAGACCCTGAATAGCTGCAGCGATCCTGAGAAAGAAAAAGTAGGAGGGATCTCAATACCACATATCAAGCTGTATTATAAAGTCACTGTTCTCAAAACTGCCTGGCACTGGCACAAGAACAGACATATAGATCAATGGAAAAGAATAGAGAACACAGAAATCGACCCAAATCAATATGTTCAATTAATATTTGACAAGGGAGGCAAGAACATACAATGGAATCAAGACAGTCTCTTCAATAAATGGTGCTGGGAAAATTGGACAGATATATGCAAAAAAATGAAACTAGACCACCAACTTACACCATACACAAAAATAAACTCAAAATGGATAAAGGACTTAAATGTAAAACGGGAAACCATAAAAATACTAGAGGAATACAAAGGCAACAAAATCT
>PVJC01000062.1:80798-101700 GCA_004026665.1 Murina feae | reverse complement strand
AGCTTCTTCACTGATACAGCCCCTATGGCATTGGAAACTAAAGAGAAAATAAACAAATGGGACTTTATCAAAATAAAAAGCTTCTGCACAGCAAAAGAAACCATCAGCAAAACAACAATAAAACCCACTACATGGGAGAACATATTTGCCAATGTTATCACTGATAAAGGTTTAATCTCCAACATTTATAGGGAACTCATACAAGTTAACAAAAAGAAGACAAACAATCCAATCAAAAAATGGGCAAAGGACCTAAATAGACACTTTTCAAAACAGGACATTCAGAAAGCCAAGAGACATATGAAAACATGCTCAAAGTCACTAATCATCTGAGAGATGCAAATCAAAACAACAATGAGATACCATCTCACACCTGTAAGAATGACTATCATCAACAAATCAATAAACAAGTGCTGGAGAGGATGCGGAGAAAAAGGAACTCGTGCACTGCTGGTGGGAATGCAGACTGGTGCAGCCACTGTGGAGAACAGTATGGAGTTTCCTCAAAAAATTAAACATGGATCTCCCTTTTGACCCTGTGATCCCACTTCTGGGAATATATCCTAAGAAACCAGAAACACCAATCAGAAAGGACTTATGCATCCCTATTTTCATAGCAGCACAATTTACCATAGCTAAGACTTGGAAACAGCCTAAGTGCCCATTAGCAGATGAACGAATTAGAAAACTGTGGCACATCTACACAATGGAATACTATGCTGCTGTAAAAAGGAAGGAGTTCTTAGCATTTGCAGCAGCATAGATGGAACTCGAGAATATAATGCTAAGCGAAATTAGCCAGTCAATGAAAGAAAAATACCACATGTCTTCACTCATCTATGGATAATAATAACCATTATTAGCTGATGAACAAAAATAGATACAGAGGCAGAGCAGCATCAAACAGATGTCAAATTACAGCAACAAGGACAGGGATGTTGGGGCGGGGGGGGTTACAGAACAGCTAAGGGACTTTTATGCATGCATTTAAGCATAACCAATGGACACAAAACACTGGGGGGTAGGGGAGGCGCGGGGAAGGGCAGGGGAAAAAAGAGATATATGTACTAATTTTTGTAAAACTGTATGTAATAAATAAATAAAAATGTGGAGAAAAAAACAAAAAAAAACAAAAAAAAATATCAGCTGTGAGTTATTAGTCTTTCATCAAGAGCTTTTGTTTCAGATCTGTAGGGCAGCATGAAAAGAGTGACTTCATTGTGTTCATGCACACACTTATACACACACATGCACTTGTGCACACACATTGCATAGCATAGTGGAATGTGGTCATGCTGAAGGATCAGCCTAACACAGATTCAATCCAAAGCCTTTGAATTCACTAGCTGTGTGATGTTGGGTGATGCATTTAATGTCTCTAAACCTCAGTTTTGTTGCGTGCAAAACTTGTATACTTCTATTGTACCACTCGGAATCACTCTGGCACCATCTGTATCAAGTAGAGGTGTTTATCATATAGTGGCAAAGACCATCATGATCCATGAAGTCTGTATTGTACAGTGGCCAATATTATCACCCATATGTCTGTATCATATGGTAGCCAATATCACCATCTATAAATATAAATAATTGACCATCATGCTCCACCAATAAATACTATTTAACAGTAGTGTCTAGCGTACAGCTATTACTATTTTATATTTGCGTTAGGTATAGACCATCAGATGGAATGCCACATAAATAACTGACATTGAATAAATGGTAGCTGCATGGCCTAATATGGATAAACTAAGGACTATTACTACTTAAATAGAGATGGTGTGTGAGATCCAGATCAGGACAACATGCACAGGAGGTTTTTAGTAAATGGTGCTGATAACAGGGGTGATTTATATTCTATGTAATACTCCTAGTACAACGCTAAACCCACAATACTTGCCTTGTAAATGATAGCCAGTATGTTCTCCCTAACCAGTATCAGACCTAATAACTTTACTCATTGCTCAATTGATTCCCATACCTATACTGAATATTTATGCTTCTTAAGTGGATAAAGTTTAAGAGGCCAGCTTTCATACCAATAAGTCCCTGATATTTTGTTTTGTTTTCTTTTTTCAAGGATTTTAAGCCCTTATTGATACAAGGCTTATCTAAAACAAACATGAGTCTTATAAGAAAGAGATGTCTGTGTCAGAATCACTGTAAATATGGGCAGATGCTGTGCAGTTCACATGAAAATTCCATACATGACTCTCTCAGTGCATGGCATTTTGAAGCCGACAATCCCTAAACAAGCTTACTGCAAAGTGCAGATTGCAGGCAATAAATGTGAGGGGGTTATTTCAGTCAAGGATTTCCTTTGTGCACAATTCCAAGAATTAGCACCACAGAATCTCAATCTAAAAAGGTGTTTTGGCATTAGGTAGCTTACAATAGTATGCTTCAGAGAAAAGTTATGAACATAGACAACAGAAAGGAAATCAAGCTAATTAAAAAGGGTTTTGTTGTTACTTTGTTTGTTTTTTTGTGATTGGTCATGCTTGTACTCACTAAAGCTTGCAATTGGGTTGAGATTTTGAGAGGTAGCCAAATTAACCAAAGATTCACTGTGAAAACACATGTATACTTCAAAAAGAAGAAAAAAATTTTCATGTACTGTTTGACTCAAGCTTAAGAGTAAATCATATTCCATGTACCATGAATTTAAAAATCCTTAAGCTGTGTTGTTGTAGAAGAGCAAAGAAATGCCAAGCATGCCTCATGGAGAAATTGGAAGGAGTCCTTTATCAACACTAGGCCTAGTGGACACCAGGAAATAATTTCCAAATCAGCGTGCTGTGACACACAGGGACTTTGCCTTTATAACCTTCTGCCCCACCCACCCCCTTTCAAGGTCCTGGAGGAAGGTCACCCCAGTATGGTTCTGAGCTGACTGGTGCCAGCACAACTCCCTGCTCTCCCGCAGAGTAGAGCTTTGTTTGGTTTTATGGCCTGACATTCCTTGCAAGACCAGCTTCCTCCTTATCACCCCTCGCCTTGTCCCACAAGCTTCTTTTAGCATTGTGGAGCAATGAAACCACTGGGGGTGTTTCTGATAACCTGGTATACAGTCCTGCAACCTTGAGAGTGGTGGGGATGGTCAGGATAATGGTATATGGTCCCCTCTGGGTAGGAGTCAGTCTTTGGGTGGTCTTTTCCCAAACAGAGTAATCAGGTTGGAAGGCAGAACTTCTTGGATGTGCTCCATGCTCTTGGACTGCCCTCCAGGTAGGCTGCAAAGCCTGCAAGAACTTGGGTAAAAGTTAGTTATGGATTTCAGCCTTTACCCACCAGAATCTGTAGAGGCCCCACTGGTTTCCAGGGAAGCATTCCAGGCTGCTTCCTCTGTAGCCCAGTTGTCCCTTGCCTCTGTGAAGTTTTCATACCCTGCAACAGCTCTCTGCACAAATTGTGTCCCTATCTGAGCTGGGCCAAGTTTCTGTATGTAGGCTGGGTCCCAATCTGAGCTGGACATGGGAAGCGGGAGGCAACCATAGGGGCAGGAGACCTCCCTCAGAAAGGGAAAGTGTTCAAGCCCATGTATTGTTGGGGGGTGAGGATCTGTGTCCCACCTCTGTTGACCTCCAGGTTCTTTCCTGATGGCCCCCCTGCAACTGTGCCTGTCTTAGGTTGTTCCTTCCCTGAGGAATCTTACCGGTCTCTGGCTAACCAGCCATCCTCCGGGGCCAAGTAGGGTGATGTGAGGTTCAGTTCCATCTCCTTGGTAGCCTATGCCCCTGTGGCCTCCAAGCCCAGCAACTTCCTTGGGATGCCCTTGCCTGCTGGTGGGGCCCTGGCATTGTTCACATATCTTCGAGAACCCAGGTTTAGACAGCTCCTTGGTATCAGCCACCATGAGGCTTCAACCTCAGCATGAACAAAGAGCTCAGGCATTCTTCTCTTGCCCCCCAGAGAGCCTGAATAAGGGCAATCAACTTGGTCCTCTGTGCCAAAGTCCTATGAGCAAGTGCCTGAGATCAGATGGTTTGGTCCAAAGTATAGCTGATTTCTCCCTGGACAGAACTGCTCCCTTCATGAATAGTCGATGCCAGTGGTGTGTCAGTGAAGCCCAGGTGGACTGTCTTTACAAAGTCTTTGACCTTTAAACAGTTAAGTAGAGGGTTTTCAGGGTCATCATCAGGAAGGAGGCTTGTAGCAGAAGAGCCTGAAATTGGATGACTCAAGCATTTGACATCCAGCACTCCGGTGTGCTCCCCACTGCACAGCTGTGGCTGCTATCACCCAGAGGCAAGCAGGCTAACTGGATGCAACAGAATTGAGTCTCTCTAGAGCCATGTCCGATGAAGATGCAGGCATACCTCTGCCTATCAAACTGCAGTCTACAAGTTCAATATGCAGCCTCTGGCCCTCCCAACCCAATGGTATCTCGGCCAGTCCCTCAGTTAGACTTCTCCTCTTAAAGCTTTATAGAGAGGCTTGGCCAGGTCTGAAAACCCTGGGATCCAAATTCTGCTGCTCTCAGGAATTCCCAAATGTGCTGCTAGGTACTAGTGTGGGGGATGGCACATACTGCCTGCTTCCTTTGTCCCTAGCCTTTATTTCCCTTGAAATTGGATACTGGTGGATTTTAACAGGCTGTTCCCCAGGATTTAACTTGATTATCATGGGGGCGTGGTCCTTTGCCAGGCCTGGAGGATTCCCTTCTTTTCAGAACAGTGAGAATTCTTTCTCTAATTTAGGTTCTCTTTGACTTGGGGTTATAAAGTCTCCATTCTTTCTCCCCCAGCACTGCCAAGGACTGGGCTATCGGGGAGGTCTCTCCACCCAGGCGAAGCTGTGCTGAGCCATCTGGACCAAAAGTGGCTCCCGTTCCCATTTTTGCTAAAGTGTCTCTGCCTTAGGCGGCTCTGGCTGATAGGGACTGGGTGGTTTGGATGGCCTTATCAGCTTCTTATGGCTTGCTCCTGCCCTGCTTGCTTTTCACTCCTGCTACTAAAACCTTCCTCTGTTCCTCCTTATACACACAGAACTGGACCCAAGGCAAGGTTTGAGCAATTTTAAAATTCCTTAATATACATTCTAAGTCAGTTGAGTTTGAGGAGGAGCTATTACCATGTTGTAGAGAGGGACTAGGTTGCCTCCTTTTTAAAAAATACCTGAATAAAAGAACCAATCAAACAAACAGAAACAAACATGAAAACACTTTTACACTGCTGCATACTACATTTACACCACAGAATACCACTAATCAGTTTCAATTGTAAGTTAGCGGAAGACACTTCCTACAGGGGGGAAAAATAGAAACAGAGGGAGTTTCAGAGAAACTTTTGTCAGTCACTGTAGCACGCCTCCCTCTCAGAGGCTGGGACCTGTGGGGGAGGGTTTCCTAAAAGAAAGAATCCTTAATTCAGCACAGCAGGGCGCAGGGCCCTTAAAATCTCTCTGCCCTGTGGAGCTATGAGCCCTGCCCTTGAATGTCCCAGTCAGACAAAAAAACACACAAATACCTTTTGAATCTACCCCAGAATTCAAAAATTTTAGCTTACCACAGCAAAATCACAGAGCAAATTAAGGTACACAAACAGACAGAAATTTTTAGCAAATCAACATTTAACCAGACAAGAGACGAACAAACGAAAAATCAAAATAGCCTTCACTTTCACACAGACTAGTAAATCACACTCTCTCTCAGACTATCCCCAGATGCCCCAGACCAGATTTCTCAACCGACGTCTCAGTGAGAATTTACTGGAGAAGTTAGGCTGCGTCCAGCCCTCCTTCTCAGTAGCAAACAAAAAGAGTGAACCCGCAATTCCTTAATAGAATCTGAATTCACTCATCTCCAAAGTCCTGATTCCTGATTACCTGACGAAGTCCTATGACTTCTAGGGAAGTGATCAGTTTCCCTCTTCCACTCACCAGGAGTGGGCTGACTGTCTGAGGCCCCTACCTTACAGATTCTGTTGACAGGTTCAGAGGTGTCCATCCGATTTCTCCAGAAGCCAGCCAGGTCCTGGGCTGAGAGGTCCAGGAGTTCATGGAGCTCCTCCCAGTTCAATTCTGCTAAATTCAGCAGCAAGGTACCTTCTAGGAGCCTGTCCTGCTCCCCCGGGCCCTAGACTCTATTAACTAACCAGAGGCTTAAACTGGATCATGGTAGTTTCCCAGCCAACACACCATATGTTGTAGAAGAGCAAAGAAATGCCAAGCACACCTCATGGAGAAATTGGAAGGAGTCCTTTATTAGCACTAGGCCTAGTGGATACCGGGAAAGATTTTCCAAATCAGCATGCTGTGACACACAGGGACTTTACCTTTATAACTTTCTGTCCCCCCCACCCCCCCCTTTCGAGGTCCTTGAGGAAGGCCACCCCCCAGATGGTTCTGAGCTGGCTGGAGCCAGTACAGCAGCCCCTGGCCCTCCCATAGGGCAGGGCTTTGTTCAGTTTTATGGCCTGACATTCCTTGCAAGACCAGCTTCCTCCTCAGTGTGCCTACTGGAAACCAAGCATAAAGTCTCATAAAGAAAAGTATTCCCACTTCACTCTTCTGAATATTTTTGTTGATTTATGCTTATCATCTCTACACAGGAGAGCTTTTGTTGCAGAAAAACCAAAAAAACTAAGCGATGCTTTGAAGAGGTGGAGAAATCACAGTTTTAATAACACACGCACGCAGACTCTGGGATTAATCCAATCAAAATTAGAGTGGGGGTAGCTCGCAAGAACCTTGCTTTATAACTGCTCTTCGAGTTCATTGATTTGCAAATATACTCCCTCCCCTCAAGGCCCTGAAGGGAGAATTCTTTTCATCTACCCTTCCCCCAGGTGTGCTTAGGTTCAGGGATCAAAACAAAGCCCCCTGCCTTACCACAGGACAGGGTTTTGTTTGGTTTAATGGCCTAACATTCCTTGCAAAACCAGCCTTCTTTCTCAACAGGACTGCAGTGACAAAGGCTATGTTTTGGTTCATATGCTCAGATGCAGCTCAACTTTGTAGTGAAGGAGTAATGACCATAAATCTTGTAAAGGGAAGGATGGCTGTTGAATTATCTTCATTTTTGTGATACAAGGTATCATATTCGGACACTGAGCACCATTCTCTGGCAGTCCTGTACCCAAAGAGGAAGAACTTCTGATCCTGGTTCAAAGGTCAGGTTTTTGGATAGGAAGGGAACAGGTGTTAGACCATCACCTGATTGGTCTATATATAAAAATAAAATAATTAAAATACAGTACTCTTAGTTTGCAAGGGCCTTCTGTGACCTTCTGGAGCCGATCATACTGTTGCCTGTGTACATGAGGTCCTTTCATGGAATTCCAGAAAAGCATTTCTGGGGACCCTTGCCTGGGATGATGCAGTTTAGTGATAAGATTTATTGGGGTTGAAATAAATGGCTGCACCCAGGTTTCCCATGTCTCACCCCCATCCATCCCACTATGGGAAAAGTCCTTGCCTTCATCAGGCCCAGAACAAAGACTAATGTCCAGAGATTCTGTGCCATAGGTTGAGTTCATGTCAAAGCTTAATCCAGTTCAGCCTTTGTCTCCATCTGGCTAGCCTAGTCTATGTTCCAGACCACACTGGTCAGGGGCTTCATTGCTATACCCAGGTTTGCACTTGGAGCCTACATTTGGAACCCTTGTGGTTGCCAGCCACATGGCTGAAAGAACACAAGAAGGAATGCAGTGAGCCTGTGTTACCAAGCCTGAGAAACAGAGATTTGTTAAGTTTGTATTATAATATCCTGGGCTTGAGAAGGACCAGGTACTCTTTCAAACTAACAAATCATCTTTCCAATCTGTCAGGAGCTTATGACGGGTCCTCCCCCTAATCAAGCCATTTCCTACATCTTTCAGGGTTCTCTGTCCCTTATCCAATCCGATCCTTTCCCCAGGCTAGGCTCCACCCCTTATGGTTGCCATAATAGTGTCTTCTGTGCAAAATTCATAGTAGAAGCACCTTCCCTAGGCCATCTTGGCTTCTACTGGTCATGCACCTGGTAGAGGAATTTCGCCTGTTGTTTTAATTCCTCCCTTGGTAAGGACCACAAACCATGATCCTTCGTGCCTGCTTTGGAGATTTTGAAGGGGGGAGGTGCTGCAGTCCCTGGGGAGTGAGTGAAACTGCACCTTCTGAAGGAAGCAGGCTTATTATCAGATTCAGCTCCCTGGTTTATTAGGCTTAATAATGTCCCATTCCCTTTGGACCCTTCCTTTATTAATATCTAGCTAATTGCCTTGATATCTTCGTATAACTTAATTGTTGTGAGAAGAGTCAGCCTTTCTTCTGATTTCCAGACCAACACTGTTTTCATTTCACATCATCTTCTGAGACACTGAATCCAAAATTACAGGGTGTTGATAGCATGATTTGCATTCCAGCTTCAGTATTTTAAACATACCTCTACTTGATTCTCTCTTTTCCTAAATTTTCTTCTTGGTTACCTTCTTCTAGCTTCTTCTAATTCAACCGATTCTTTATTTTTATTTTTTAATCCTCACCTGGGGATATGTTTTTTATTTATTTTTAGAGGGAGAGGAAGGGAGAGAAATAAAGAGAGAAGATGTGCCCTAGCCGGTTTGGCTCTGTGGATAGAGTGTTGGCCTGCGGACTGAAAGGTCCCAGGTTCTATTCTGGTCAAGGGCATGTACCTTGGTTGTGGGCACATCCCCAATAGGGGGTGTGCAGGAGGCAGCTGGTCAATGTTTCTCTCTCTCTCATCAATGTTTCTGACTCTCTGACCCTCTCCCTTCCTACCTGTAAAAAATCAATAAAATATATTTTTAAAAAAAGAGAGAGAGAGGATGTGAGAGAAACATTGATTGGTTGCCTTCCATATGTGGCCAGATTGAGGATTGAACCCACAACCTATGCATGAGCCCTGACTGGGAATCAAATGCACAACCCTTCAGTGTATATGACAACACTCCAACTAATAAACACCTGGATAGGGCTAATTCAACCAATTCTATTAAATCACATATACATGCTGTTTAATTAAGCCATCGAAGAATTAAAGATTGAGCCAAATGGAAAATTATCCACGCTTTATTAGGAGCAAACGGGTGAGTCCACAGGCCCCGGGAAGGGAGAGGGGCCAGTGGAGCTGCGCCAGACCGAGTCCAGCCACGTTTTTAAGGCCTGAGGAGTGGGATGAGGAGAGGGTTTTGGTATGAGGGAGTGGTCCGCAGTTCACCGACCTGTACCTTTCCAGTCTTGCCCAAGACCCCCTGGGTGTTGCTGGTGCCAGGGGGCTATGGTTGAGCAAGCAGTTTCAGGATCTCAGCATTGTTTCAGGAATCCATCATTATTACCATTTATGGTTAGGGCGGTCGGGCTGCACCTGGGGTTGGGGATGATTTATGGCTTTTCCCCGTGGGTGAATGCTTGGACAATGCATTTTTGTAGAATTATGTATTTGGGGGCTTTAGCTCCAGGAGTTGGGTAGAGAAAACTAGACATTGGGAAATATTTCACAGACCAGGAGACATTTAAAAATTCAAATTTTAATAGTTATTAATGACATTTAGGCAGCCTCACATGACAAATGAGTAGCTGATGACACTCATAACATTTACTATGAAAATCTTAACTGGACTCCAGAAAAATTGAGGAGTTTAAAATCCTTTAGGCTTTCTGACTTCTTCCTTCCCTAATCTTTCTAAAACTACCTCTTTTATTCAAAGTTCACCCATAGAAGTAGAAAATAATCCTAAACTAATTCTCACTGAAGTCTTAACTGACAAGAGTTTTATGAAACTCCTTTGGGCAAAGGCATCACCTACTTTACATTAGCTACTCCTTTGTATCTTTGTGCCAGATATTACTAATGCTTACTTTATACTCTACAGAAATAGTATGCCTCCTTAATATTACTACTTATTTCTAAGGGCTCAGAAAAAAAAAAATAAATTATTTGCTCTTAAAAACTTTGTAATCTACCATGGTACAAACAGATGGAAATAACAAAAATATTAAATGAGTCAATTTAAAAACCAAAAATTGCTTAAAAATAGAGGAGGGCACACTTTCATTTCTCTAGGGTATGTGCTTGAGTGGACTTGATGAGTTCTATGGTAAGGGCATTATTTCAACAGTTTCTTAAGGTGACTGTACCATTCCGATGCACATTACCACAAGAATGGTCAGGGTCTCATTTTCTTCACATACCAATCAGCACTCTTGATTACAGTTATATTAACTGATATAAAGTGGTATCTTAAAGTGGTTTTTTTTTTACTATCCCAATATATTGTTTATTTTACAATTTCTCTTTTTTAAAAATTTTGTTTTATTGCTTAAAGTATTACAAAGAGTCTTAAATAAGTCTCCATTTTTTCCCCTTGACCTTCCCCCTCCTCACCTACCCCCAGTGTCTTGTGTCCATTGATTATGCTTATATGCATGCAAACAAGTCCTTCAGTTGATCTCTTAACTCCCTCCAACCCTCTGGAGCCTTCCAGCTGTAGTTTGACAGTCTGTTCAATGCTGTTCTGCTTCTGTATCTGTTTATGTTCATCAACTTGTAATGGTCTTTATTATCCATAAAAAAGTGAGATCATGTGGTATTTTTCTTTCATTGACTGGCTTATTTCACTTAGCATAATGCTCTCCAGTTCCATCCATGCTGCTGCAAATGGTAAGAATTCCTTCTTTTTACAGCAGCATAGTATCACATTGTGTAGATGTACCACTGTTTTCTAATCCATTCATCTGCTGATGGGCATTTAGGCTGTTTCCAAATCTTAGCTATGGTAAATTGCTATGAACATAGGGATGCATGTATCCTTTCTCATTGGTGTTTCTGGTTTCTTGGGATATAGTCCCATAAGTGGGATCACAGGGTCAAATGGGAGTTCCATTTTTAATTTTTTGAGGAAACTCCATACTGTCCTCCATAGTGGCTGCATCAGTCTGCATTCCCACCAGCAGTGCAGGAGAGTTCTTTTTTCTACGCATTCTCTCCAGCACTTGTCATTTGTTGATTTGTTGATGATAGCCATTCTGACAAGTGTGAGATTGTACCTCATTGATTTGCATCTCTCAGATGAGTAGTGACTTTGAGCATGTTTTCATATGTTTCTTGGCTTTCTGAATGTCTTATTTTGAAAAGTGTCTATTTAGGTCCTTTGCCCATTTTTTGATTGGATTGTTTGTCTTCTTTTTGAAAACTTGTATGAGTTCCCTATAAATGTTGGAGGTTAAACCTTTATCAGTGATAACATTGGCAAATATGTTCTCCCATGCAGTGGGCTTTCTTGTTGTTTTGTTGATGGTTTCTTTTGCCATGAAGAAGCTTTTTATTTTGATGTAGTCCCATTTGTTTATCTTCTCTTTAGTTTCCAATGCCCTAGGAGATATATCGGTGAAAAAATTGCTTCAGCATATGTCTGAGATTTTGTTGCCTTTAAATTCCTCTAGTATTTTTATGGTTTCCTGTCTTACATTTAAGTCCTTTATCGATTTTGAGGTTGTTTTTTTTTTTTGTGTGTGTGTGTATGGTGTAAGTTGGTGGTCTAGTTTCATTTTTTTGCATATATCTGTCCAATTTTTCCAACACCATTTATTGAAGAGACTGTCTTGACTACATTGTATGTTCTTGGCTCCTTTGTCAAATATTAATTGAGCATATTGGTTTGGGTCGATTTCTGGTTTCCTATTCTATTCCATTGATCTACATGTATGTTCTTGTGCCACTACCAGGCAGTTTTGAGTACTGTGGCTTTGTAATATAGCTTGATATCTGGTATGGAGATCCCACCTACTTTGTTCTTTCTCGGGATCACTGCAGTTATTTGGGGTCGTTTTTTGTTCCAGATGAATTTTTGGACAGTTTGTTCTAGATCTGTGAAATATGCTATTGGTATTTTAATGGGAAATGCTTTGAATTTATAGATTGCTTTGGGTAGTATGGACATTTTAATGATGTTGAGTCTACCAATCCATGAACATGGTATGTTCTTCCATCTGTTTATGTCTTCCTCTATCTCTTTTTTCAACATTCTGTAGTTTTCTGAGTAGAGGTCTTTTACCTCTTTAGTTAAGTTTATTCCTAGGTATCTTAATTTTTGTGGTGTGATGGTAAATGGGATTGCTTTTTTAGTCTCTCTTTCTGTAAGTTCACTATTGGTGTACAGAAATGCCATAGCTTTCTTAGCATTAATTTTGTATCCTGCTACTCTTGCTGAATTCATTTATTAAGTCTAATGGTTTTTTAATGGATTCTTTAGGGGTTTTTTTAAGTACAATATCATGTCATCTGCAAATAAGGACAGTTTTACTTCTTCTTTTCCAATTTGGATGCCTTTTATATCTTCTTCTTGTCTAATCATGATGGCTAATACTTCCAGTACTATGTTGAAAAGGATTGGTGTGAGTGGGCATCCCTGTCTTGTTCCTTTTCTAAGGGGAAATGGTTTTAGTTTTTGCCCATTGAGTATGATGTTGGCTGTGGGTTTGTCATATATGGCTTTTATTATGTTGAGGTATGATCCTTGTATGTCCCACTTTGCTGAGAATTTTTATCAAAAATGGGTGTTGGATTTTGTTGAATGCTTTTTCTGCATCAATTGATATGACTATGTGGTTTTTATCTCTCAATTTGTTTATGTGATGTTTATTGATTTGCGGATATTGTACCACCCTTGCATCCCTGGGTTAAATCCTACATGGTCATGGTGTATGATATTTCTGATGTACTGCTGGATCTGATTTTCTAGGATTTTCTTGAGGGTTTTGGCATCTATGTTCATGAGGAATATTGGCCTGTAATTCTCTTTCATTGTGTTGTCTTTGTCTGGTTTTGGTACTAGGGTAATACTGGCTTCATAGAATGAGCTTGAAAGTGTTCCTTCCTCTTGAACTCTTTGGAATAGTCTCAGGAGGACAGGTTTTAGTTATTCCTTGAATGTTTGGTAAAACTCCCCTGTGAAGCCATCTGGCCCTGGGCTTTTATTTGCTGGAAGGTTTTTGATGACTGCTTCAATTTCTTCCATAGTTATCAGCCTATTGAGATTTTTAGATTTTTTTCTGATTGAGTTTTGGAATGTTGTATTTTTCCAGGAATATGTCCATTTCCTCAAGGTTGTCTAGTTTGTTGCTGTATAGTTGTTCATAGTATTTTTTAACAATCATTTGTATTTCTGTGGGGTCTGTTGTTATTTTGCCTCTATAATTTCTGATTTTGTTTATTTGGGTCCTTTCTCTTTGCTTCTTGGTGAGCCTAGCTAGAGGTTCATCAATCTTGTTTATCCTTTCAAAGAACCAGCTCTTGGTTTCTTTGATCTTTTGTATTTTTTTTGGTCTCTATGTCATTGATTTCTTCTCTAATCTTTATTATCTCCTTCCTTCTGCTCACTCTGGGCTTTTCTTTTTGCTCTCTTTCTAATTCTTTGAGTTGTAAAGTTAGATGATTTACTAACATTTTTTCTTATTTTTTGAGGTAGGCCTGCAGAGCTATAAATTTCCCTCTCAGGATTGCTTTCATTGTGTCCCATAGGTTTTGGGTTATTGTGTTTTCATTGTCATTAGTTTCCATGATGTTTTTAATTTCTTCTTTGATCTCATTGGTAACCCAACCAATATTTAATAACATGCTATTCAGCTTCCAAGATTTTGAATGTTTGGGATTGTTTTTATTGTAGTATATTTCTAATATTATGCCATTGTGATCTAATAAGATGCTTGATATGATTTCAATCTTCTTTAATTTGGGGAGACTTTGCTTGTGACCTGATATGTGGACTATTTTTGAAAATGTCCCATGTGCACTTGAGAAAAACGTGTATTCCATGACTTTGGGGTGAATTGTTCTGAAGATGTCAATTAAGTCCATCTGATCTAGTGAGTCATTTAGGATTGCCATTTCTTTGCTGGTTTTTTGTCTAGAGGATTTATCCAGTGATGTCAGGGGTGTATTAAAGTCCCCTACTATGGTTGTATTGTTGTCTATCTCTCCCTTGATATCTTCCAGGAGTTTGGTTTTTTTTTTTTTTTTTTTTTTTTTTTTTTTTTTTTTTTTTTTTTTTTTTTTTTTTTTTTTTTTTTTTTTTTTTTTTTTTTTTTAATGTATTTGGGTGTTCCTGCATTGGGTGCATATATTTTTATCAGGGTTATGTCCTCTTGTTGTATTGATCCCTTTAGTATTATGAAGTGGCCTTCCTTATCTCTTGTTATGGCCTTCATTTTGAGGTCTGTTTTGTCTGATATAAGTATCGCTACCCCAGCTTTTTTTTCATTTCCATTTGCCTGAAAGATATTTTTCCATCCCTTCACTTTTAGTCTGTATGAGTCCCACATTCTGAGGTGAGTCTCTTGTAAACAGCAAATATATAGGTAATGTTTTTTTTTTATCCATTCAGCCACTCAGTGTCTTTTTATTGGAGCATTTAGTCCATTTACATTTAAAGTTATTATTGAAAGGTACTTGTTTGTAGCCATTTTAATTTTTGTGCCTGTGTTCTTTCTTACCTTTTAATTTCATCTTTTTATACCAGTCCCTTTAGCATTTCTTGCATTGCTGGCTTTGTGGTGATAAATTCCCTTAACCTTTTTTTTTGTGTCTGTGAAGCTTCTTATTTCCCCTTCAATTTTGAATGATAGCCTTGCTGGATAGAGTAATCTTGGATTCAGTCCCTTGCTTTGCATCACTTTGTAAGTTTCCATCCATCCTTTTCTGGCCTTATGTGTTTCTGTTGAGAAATTATTTGATAATCTAATGGGAGCTCCCTTGTATGTAACTTTCTGTCTCTGTCTTGCAGCCTTTAAAATTCTCTCTTTGTCCTCAACATTTGCCATAGTGCAGTTTCTCCTCAAGGTGGCTGCTCAACAGATGATAGTGGCTCCTCTGGTGGGAGCTGTTAGCAGGAGTGGTGTCTCTGGCTGAGAAGGGAAGCTACTCACACAGTTGCTATTCCTTAGGCAGAGGTGGGCTGATCACGTGGCTGCTGCTCCTTAGATCTAGGCTGGCTGCCCGCTGCTGCTTTCCTTAGATGGAGCAGGTTGCTCATGAGGCTGTAGCTGTTTGGACAGGGGCGGGTTGCTTACAGGGAGACTGCTCCTCATACAGGTGTGGGCTGGTCACTCAGCTGTTGGTTCTCAAATGGGGGATGGGCTGCTTGCGTGGTTGCTGCGCCTTAGGTGGGAGTGAGCTGCACCTGTGACTGCTGCTCCTTGGCTAGAGTTGGGATGCTCACCCAGCTGCTGCTCGTTGGACAGGTGCAGAATGCTTTGGCTGATGCTCCTTGTATTAGTGTGGGCTGCTCCTCAGACAGGGGTGAGGCTGCTCACATGGATGCTGCTCCTCAGACTGAGGAACGGGCCGCTCACTCAGCTGCTGATCCTTGGACAGGGGGCTGCCACGTGAGGCTTCTGCTCTTAGGCCTGGGGCAGGCTGGTCATGGAGCTGCTGCTCCTTGGACAGAGGTGGGCTTCTCATGTGTCTGCTGCTTGTGTGGTTGCAGTGCCTTGGGCTAAGGCGTTGGGTGGGTCAGAGGAGAGCAAACTTCAGAACTCACAGGAGCCTGCGCCCAGGGTGGCTGGAGACTAGTTGACTGTGGGACCACAGCTAAAGTAGCAGGTCCCTGGCAGGGGTGAGGTCTGGCTCCCAGTTACAGCAGCTCTCCCCTTAAAAACGCTAGACCTGTTTGGATGGGCTGGCCTCCTGGAACTGTTTACAATGGTAGCAGAGGCTGCCTAGTTAAGGAAGCCCATTTAGCCAGACCACTGTGGGATCTATCTGTGCCTCACTCGCATACACACATGCACATTCCACATGACCACACACTCCTCTTTTGGTCCCTCACTGACTTATGCTGTCTCCCTCACTGCCACCTTCTTCCTGCCTCTGTAGTTGGGTCTGGGGTATTATTGACCCATTTGTGGATGGAGTTTCCTCTACAGGTGTCTGGTTGTGAGATTCACTCTCTAGCACATGGCCAGACAGGATAAAATTCACCTTGACAAGACACCACACAAAGCGACCAAAGCACGAATATATGCACAGCAATAATAACCCCACTATAAGTGACCACCTCCAGCAGAGAGGATGGGAGCAGAATCTGTAGATGCTGAGCTTATATATAGAAGATAAGGTTAAGAATTGAAGGAATATGGGGATGATCTCAGTTCAGTATAGAGGAAGAAGAAAGGGGATGGGTGGATAAGAGCAAAGAGAATGAAAGAAAAAAAATAAATTTACAAAAAATTTAATTTCAAAACTGGTATAAAATAACAAAAAAATAATAAAATAAAATAGAGTGATGGAAAAATAAAGTGAAGAGAATTAGAAAATAAAGCAACAGACACAAACAGGAAAACAAAGAAAAAAAAGGAAAAAAAAGAAAGGTAACAAAGTAATAATAACAAAAAAATTAAAATAAAAATGAAGAAGTAAAATGTTCCGTTAGCTGGCTTAACACTTTGTAAGAGGGCATTTTCCCGCCTCTGTGTGGTAGTGTTCAAAACACTTTCCTTTGTGCAGGGGTACATTACAAAACTTGCACATGTACCATGTTTCACTGCATAGTTTATGAGCGGCACACACAGGACAACGACGTAAAACATTTTTATTTTTGCCGGTTCCAACTAGAGGTTCCAATGTATGTTTCCTTATGTACATTGACAGTCTCCCTGGTGGATCTGATTTTACTTGTTTCCCGCAAAAAAATGTGTTAAGATCCCAGTCTTCTGTACTGTTGTGTTTCTCAGGAACCAATTGCTGGGACCAAAAGTCTCTCTTTCGGCCAGTCTCTTTGGAGTCTCAGGGACTGATTAAGTTTTTTGTTTTTTTTTAAATCCTCTTTACAGTTCAGGGTGGAATCTGGGTGTGGCTGTATTAGTTACCTGGATACTGGAGGGAGGAGTTGTCTCTTCAGGGCACAATGGCTGCCCAGGTCCCAGGTTCCAGCATGAGTCAACACCAAACTCGCTGCCACCTCTCCTGGAGCCCCCCCTCTCTCCAGATTCCACAATTCAGCACCTTCTCCCACACTCCAGCCACGGGTAAGTGTCTGTATCTGAAAGGCCCCATGTGCAAGGCTCAGTGGAGAAAGGCACCAACCACAGAGGCGGGACAGACTGTGCCCATGCGTGCCTCTCCTGCTGGCACACTTCATTCTTTACTGATTGTGGGTCCAGATGTAGAATCCACTTCGAGGGGGGCACGTTTCTCTCCTGCCCGCATACTCCCACCCTTTCCTGATTGTGAACCCGGATCTAGAATCCCCTGCCGATCAGCAGCTCCACAGACCCTCTTTCCACTGTGCCCGTCTCAGGGGATGCGGCTGGGTGCCTATGTCAGTGCCAGGGCCGTGCGGAGACTTTCTGATCCTCAGGGCTCAGGTCTGGCAGAATATCTTTCCCAAAGCCTTGAATTTACCTCTCTCAGGAGACTTCTGCCTTACCCGGCTGCAGGCTGTCTCCCAGCTTGATCTCCACTGCCAATTTGGGCTGGACGCTACTAGTTTCAGCCATTCACCCTATCTGTTCCAGGACAAGGCACTGGATACATCTGCCTATACCGCTGCCATTTTTCCTTGGTATCTTAAAGTTTTGATTACCATTTTCTTAATAGCTAATGATGTTAAATCTTTTTTGATGTTCTTATTGGCCACTTATATATTGTTCTGTAAAAATATCTACTTAAATATTTTACAAATTTTTACTTGTATTATTTATTTTTGCATTAAAGAGGTTTTTTAAAATATATTCTAGATACTAGATCTTCATTTCATATACTAGAGGCCTGGTGCACAAAAAATTGTACACTTGGGGGTGTCCCTTAGCCTGGCCTGTGCCCCTTGCGAGATGTCCACTTGTCAGTGGGGAGCAGGCCTAGCTGCAGTCGGACAGCCTTAGTGTTGCTGAGGAGCCAGGAGAGGCTCCCACCACCACTGCTGTGCTGGCAGCCGTAAGCCTGGCTTGTGGCTGAGCAGAACTCCCCCTGTGGGAGTGCACTGACCACCAGGGGCAGCTCTTGCATTGAGCATCTGCCCCCTAGTGGTCAGTGTGTGTCATAGTGACCAAGTCATCCCCAGGCATTCTGCTGTTAGAGTCAATTTGCGTATTACCCTTTTATTATATAGGATTATTATATAGGATAGTGCCTGGTGCATGGGTGGTGGCTGCTGGCTGGTTTGCCCTGAAGTGTGTCCTGGGTCAGGGTGGGGGTCCTGCTGGGGTTCCTGGCCAGCCTGGGTGAGGGGCTGAGGGCCGTTTTCAGACTGGCCACACTCCCTTCAGGGTGGGGGTCCCTGCCAAAGTACCTGGCCAGCTTGGGTGAGAGGCTGATGGCTGTTTGGAGGCTGGCCACAGCTCCTTTAGTGCAGGTGTCCCCCCTGGGTGCCTGGCCAGCCAGGATGAGGGGCTGATGGCTGGTTGCAGGCTGGCCATAGCCCCCAGTGACCCAAGCTCCCAGCGAGGCTGACTAGAAGCAGGTATCTGGGATTTATTTATCTTCTATAATTGAAATTTTGCTGCCTTGAGCACAGGCCATAGTTGGCCTAGGCAGGCAGGAATCTTGGCTTACTTCATCGCAGGGGCATGCTCACCCAGCCTCCTGTTTGCTCTAGCTCCGTGGCTTCCGGCCACCATCTTGGTTGGGTTAATTTGCTCAGATTAGCTGGTGGGCATGGCTTGGGATGTTGCAGAGTGATGTAATTAGCATATTACTCTTTATTATATTAGATTATTTTAAAATATTTTCTCTTCTCTGCTGGTTCTCTTTTCATTTTCTTGATGATATCACTTGCAAACCAAAAATTATATATATTCGTTTGTTCAAAATCTCAAATCTCCAAAAATTCTTCACTGATTGCTTTGAAAGTTTGGCACAACGTTGCATTCGAATATGAACATGTTTTTATATACTTACATTATATAGATGTCACCCCTGTGACAATTAAAAACATTCTTTTTTTGAAAAACAGCACCATCTATTGGATGTAAAAGCAACACAGGCTACGAACTTAACACTACTAATCAGTCTAACATTCAAAGCCAGGCAGTCACATACAAGTCCGTCGACACTATTGTGGCAGCAGATGAAAATGGCCAGGGCTGGGCTGGGGCTTGGGGCACAGGTGGCTTCTGTGGTCCCCCCCCCATGCCGGTGGCCAAGGGCTTTCAAGGAGTGTGGTGGGTGAGGGTAGGGGAGCTTCCTTGGCTCCTTTTTCCTCTGTATTTTGGGCAGCTTGGCGAGGGCCCCTGCCGGCAGGAGTCGGGAGTGGCCGGGCCGTTTCAGGTGCGGGGTGCAGGGTGTGGGGCACAGGCCGCAGGTGGGGAGTGGGGGTGTAGGCCAGTGCTGGGGAACCCGGGCTGCAGAGGTGCACATGTGGAAGGCCAGACCAGCCGGGCAGGGCGGAGGAGGTGATGTGCCAGGGGAAGCCACCTGTGAGGGAGCATTGTATACCCACAAGCATTGTGCAATTAAACATATTAGAAATGTGCACTTTCTCTTTTCTTTCTTTTCCATTTTACCAGACTGAGCCACAGCAACACGTTGCTGGGTAAGGCTAGTACCTAATAAAAGGTTAATATAAAAATATATAAGAAATTTACACAATCCGACAGCAAAAAAGAAATTTTAATGATGAAAAACATTAAAAAGTCTTCAATAGACATTTTTCCAAGGAACATATGCAAATGGCCAACATGTACATGAGAAGTTGATCAATATTGTCAATCACCAGAGAAATGCAAATCAAAACTACAATTAGATATAAACTGATACTGGTTGGCGTAGTTATTATTACAAAGGCATGAGATAAGAAATGCTGGCAGAGATGTAGAGAAAAGGAACACCCTTGGATGGATGCAAATTTGAAATAGAGCTAATATGATCCAGAAATTCTATTTATAGTTATATATCCAAAGGAAATGTTTAAAAGAGATACACTGAATAGATTGTAGTCATGAGAAAAAAGAAAATCTTGCCATCAGCCATTTACAACAACATGGATGAGCCTAGAGGACATTGTGTTAAGTGAAATTCAGTAGACAGAGAAAATGAAATACTGTATGATATCACTTATATGTAGGAACAACAAAAAAAATTGAATTCACAGAAACAGAAAGTCAGAATTAAGGTTACCAGGGTTTTTAAAATGGGGGAGATGGAGAGATGCTCATCAAAGGTAACAAGCCTTCAATTACAGGATAAATGAGCTCTGGAGACATATGTACTGTCTGGAGGGTACAGTTTTAAACATTGTGCTGTGTACTTGACATATGCTAAGAGAATAGACCTTAAGCATTCTCATCACCAAAGGGTGGGGGGGGGGAGGGCACACAAAGAAAATGAATAAAAAAAGACTATGTGAGGTGATAAATAAGTTAATTAAACTTTTACAAAGTATAACATATGTCAAATCATCCTGTGCACTTTATATACATGTAATTTTTATCAATTTCACTTCAATAAAGCTGAAAATGTTTTAAAATAAATTAATAAAAATAGGGATATGAACATGAGCAAGACAGACTGCATTCTTGATTTCACTTGGGTAGCTTTGTTCATGAAGGATAGTTACAAATAAAAGCAGAAGCTTGTAATGTAACCTTGAGTAAAAAGAGGTGTTTTGCTAGAAAACAATGCAGGGAAAGAAGTCAGAAACTTGCTGGGAGATGAAGCACTACACTGTGTAAAGTGGTCACTAAAAACATCTCTGACATCTCTGATTGAGGAGACATTTATGCAGAAATTTGAATAAAATGGATAGAGCCACATCTAAGTGGTGTGTTAGCATAGGTAACAGCAAGCACAGAGGCGCCGGAGCCTGAAGAAGCAATTATCCTGCCACACTCGAGAAAGGCAAGAAAGCTGGTGCAGCTGGGTCGGAACAGGAGTCAGAAGGGAAGACTTATAAATGTAGACAAAGTGGGGTTTTAAATGTCAAGGTAAGGGCTTACGCTTTACTTTAAACTGTGGGATAAACCAATG
>PVJC01000062.1:0-80698 GCA_004026665.1 Murina feae | reverse complement strand
GGAGAAACCCAAAACAGCTCACCCTACTTTAGTGTTTTTGTTTGTTATTTTTACTGAGCCACTGGGTAGACGGTTTACCTAACAAATGATCTGGAAAGAAGGGTGGAAGTAATAGATTTGTGTGTGCATAGAGAGAGGAATTCTGTTCGAGGCATGGAAAGTTTGGGTTGTCTCAGTCATGCAAGTAAGGATATGGACCAGGCAGAGAAATATGCCACATTTTATTGATTCCAATGCTCACTTTTCCTCTACACTTTAATATCTTTGTGAAATAGAAATACGTCACTCAACTGATGTTCTCTTTAATCACAGGCAGTCAGGTGGTAGTGGGGCTATAGTTGTCATTGCCTGATATTGGGCAAACTTAGTCACAGCTGTTCATATTGCTATGACTTCAATTATGTACTGTTCAATCTTAGTCCTTTGTGATGTAAATGTGTTCCTGGTTGTTACCAGAATTATTTGAGCCTTTTCAGCATATAAGAAGCATTTAAACCATAGACTGGAGAAGAAATCCTATGGCATCAAGTAGATAGGATGACAATAAGTCTAAACCTTAGTCCTCTGACATGCCATCATGTAGAAGTTATAAAGACAGGGTAGACTCAGTAAAGGAAACAAACAAAAAACCTCATCAATTATATATATTTTTAATTGAAGAAACCATTATCTTAGATGCCAGAGAAGTGTTGGCAGAAGAATGAAATAATCAAGTCAGTTAAATATTGCTGAAAGCTCAAATAGAATAGAAACTGAGAATTAAACATTGAACTTGAAAAAATGTTAAGTAATTGGTGATGTTTGACATGAGCAGGAATAGTTCCATGGGGGAGGCAAGGACAAAGCTCAGTTGGACTGTCTCAGAAAAAATCCTATATAAAGGCGGGGAGCAGGCTTTTGAAATGACGATTGAAATGGCGGAATGATCAGAATGACCACAACAACCAGAACCACTGTGGCCCCTTGCCCCACTGGCCCTGCTTCCCAGCAGGGAACCCCATCCCAATTGAGGGCCCCTGTCAGGGCAGGCTGGCCAGCCCCCACCCATGCACCAGGCCTCTATCCTATATAATAAAAGGGTAATATGCAAATGGGCCCTAACAGCAGAATCACTGGGAATGACTGGTCACTACGACATACACTGACCACCAGGGGGTAGACGCTCAATGCACAAGCTGCCCCCTGGCAGTCAGTGTGCTCTCATAGGGGGAGCTCTGCTCAGCCACAGCCAAGCTGAAGGCTGCCAGTACAGTGGTGGTTGCGGGAGCCTCTCTCGCGTCCTCAGCAGCAGTAAGGATGTCTGACTGCAGCTTAAGCCTGCTCCCCGCTGGCAAGCGGACGTCCCCCAAGGGCTCCTGGACTGCCAGAGGGATGTCTGGCTGCCAGCTTAGGCCTGATCCCCCGGGGAGTGGGCCTATGCCAGCAGGTGGACATCCCCTGAGGAGTCCCAGACTGTGAGAGGGCACAGGCCAGCCTGAGGGACTGCCCCAAGTGCACAAATTTTTGTGCACCGGGTTCTAGTACACATACAAAACTCTACCCCACCACCACTCCAACCCAACCCTCCAAAGGCTCCTGAAACCACAAAATTAGATCACTGATTCAGGCCTCATGCACATGTGAGGAATTCACACTTTTCTCCTTCCCCATGGACTCTGCTTCTCAGAGAAGGTTGCACAGTGTGGACGCACAAAGGAAAGCTCAAAGAATTTCACTCTTTTGGGATCCTGTGGTGCATCCAGACAGACAAATTGGTTACCAAATGCCAAGCACCAGATTCTGCCCTTTTCCTATCCGGTGGCCTCAGCTCCAGACAGGCACGCCCCTTGGAAGGATACAAAGAGAGCCCCCTCTCGAATCTTCAGAGACAGGAATGCTCAGGAGGCCAAGATAATAGAAACCTAAGGACCCAAATGCTGGGGCCCATGCATAAGGCCAAGCAGAGTTCAGACCAAGTTCTGGTCCAATTCTTAACCCAGTCGTAACCTGTTATCCTGGGGCCACAGCATGTGCTGGAGTGTGAAATCATGGGGTTGAGGGGGTGCTCTGGAGGCAGAGGGCTCACCCTAACCCCTGGGCCCCAGGGACTCTCCACATGTGCATCTTTACCCCAGGTACTCAGCACCAGCTGAGCCCCCGTGCTGGGGTGGGATCACAGGGGGAAGGTTAGGGAAGGGGTGGCAAGCTGTGGCCCCACTGCAGCTATTTGCACACATGTAATTAGCTCTAATTATCCTGAGTTCACCAACTCAGGGCCCGGGAGCTGCAACCAGGTAAACTTGCTCAGAGAGCTGCTGCTCCGCGGAATGAGCCCTCTCACCAGACTGGGAAGCTCTATCCCTGTCCGCAGCACCCTGTGTCGTGTGTCTATCTCGCCCTGTGCATCTCTCTCCCATTCCTTGCTCCCTGATCCTGTTTACTCATTCTCCACGTCTCACTGGGCCTTTTGTCTGTGTGTCTCATAGGATCTCTGCCTGTGGAAAACACCCTGCCACCCCTGCAAAGGACACACACAGCAGAATCCACCTTTTCAATAGAAAACGACAAGTGGGAAAACAGTGAATTAAAAAGCATTAACTTAAAAACAATCCACGTGTCTGAAAATGCATTCCAATGCACTTTGGCAGGGGTAGCAGGGTGGGGCGTGTTGGCCACATGTTCTGGAACCTCAGACACAAAGTGTAAGGGGGTCTGCACCTCACTATGGACTTCTCCCAGTAGCCACCTGGGATGGCAGGGACTGGGGAAGGGACATAGTCTATATTCACCCTCAGGATCCCCACCTGATTCCGTAGGCCCTTTCCCCTGTTCTGGCATTTGCTGGTCCTTCTTTCTCCTCCAGTACCTCCAAACCTTCCTGTGCTGACCCTAACTCTCCTTCTGCACCAACCCCCGCCCCCACACACAGATTTCACCCTTTCCCTCCCCCATCCCCCAGTCTGCTACCCCATACTTCTTCCTAGCCTTTCCTGCCCTACCCCACCTCCATTCTGCCCTCCTGCCCCAGACCACCCAGCAGCCCTGGCTCCAAGAGAAATGGTTAGAACAAAGCTTTCCTTGGCCGGAAGAGACTCTCCAGGAAGCTGCATGCAAAAAGGTGCTCACAGTCCTGTATCTGGAACTGCTCTGTCCTGTCAGGCACCAATCAGAAATTGTGTCTTTGGAGACAGAGGGTAGCAGAAGTAGGTTGCTGTCCTTTGAAGACTCTCATCAGGAGGAAACTCTCCCCCTCAAAAAAAATTTCACCCTGCTGCCTCCCTTATCACTTTCAGCAACCCTCATTTGCCCCTTTCCCTGAAAGTAGAAGGATTGGAGCACATCTAAACTAATAAAAGCGAAATAGTAAAATTAACTGTTTCTTCGGGACGCCCAACAGCCAATCAGAGCGACTGTATGCAAATTAACCCAGCCAACATAGAGGCCGCCACTCACGGAGTAAAGGGGAGCGTCCGTTGCAGCAGGAGCGAAAGTGAAACTGCCTGCGCTTTGGCTCGCTTAGCCTTGACAGAAAGCAAGACACACATTTACAACATAATAACAATCATAGAATCCTCGGAGCTGAAGCCAGGCCTGAGTCTAAGAGTATAACATTGTTGCAGTATAGAAGCCGTGAGGTGAGGCAGAGAGGAGGTTTCATTACATGTCTAGGCCGGTTTAAAGGAACAGCATCAATTATAGAAGATAAACAAACCCCAGAACCTGCATCCAGCCAGCCTTGCTGGGACATTGGGTCAATGGGAGCTGTTGGCAGCCTTAAAACCTGAAAGCGCCAATCAGCTCGTGACCCACGCTGGCCACAACCCAATGGGGTGAGGGACGTTCCTGGGGGGGCTTGGCCAGCCTGGAGACAGCCTCACCCAGGCTGGTCAGGCATGCCAGCAGGTGGACATCCCCAGAGGGGTCCCAGACTGTGAGAGGGCACAGGCCGGGCTGAGGGACCTCCTGAGTGCACAGAGCGGCTGCAGGGTGGAACAGCACAGGACCCAGGACCCGTGAGTGGGAAACAGGCGGCAGGGTTGGAGGGCACCAGGAAGTGGGTAAGAGGCAGCAGGGGGTCGGCGGCCTGCTTGGTGGGCTTCCCAGGCCCTTTGCGGGGCAACAGGGAGCGGGTAAGAGGTGGCAGGGGGTCAGTGGCCTGCCTGGCAGTTGTCCAGGCCCTTGGAAGGGCATCGGGGAGCGGGAAAGAGGCAGCAGGGGGTCAGTGGCCTGCTTGGTGGGCTTCCCAGGCCCTTGCAGGACACCAGGAAGTGGGAAAGCAAGGTGGCGGCCCGGGGAGTGGGAAAGGAAGGCAGCAGGGAACGGGTGAGTGGGAAAGAGTCAGCGGCCTGCTTGGTGGCTCCCCAGGTCCCTTCCAGGGATCAGGGAGCAGGAAAAGGCTGGCCTGACCACGAGGCGGGGTTTTCCCTGCTTTCTGGTGGATGGAGGAAGATGGGCAGTAGGCAAGCTTGGGAGGCAGGCCGCACCCAGCCCTGGCCACAGCTCAAAAAAGAGAACAACATGCAGGGGAGGGCAAGAGTCTGAGAGATCAACATAGAGGGGGTGCCTGCTGCAAGCCTTGATGGTTGCCTGGGGGCAGGTCCCCAGAAGGTAGACACACACAGGAGGACTGCTCCGAGCCTCAGATGCAGTTGGGGGCAGGTCCCCAGTGGCCACACACACACACACACACACAAGGCGCCTGGCAGACTAGGGCCATCATAGGACATCCACTGAGGGGTCCCAGACTGTGAGAGAGCACAGGCCGGGCTGAGGGACTCCCTCCACCCCGAGTGCACAAATTTTTGTGCACCGGGCCCCTAGTCTCTACATATAAAAGAGTAATATGCAAATCAATCAAAG
Source organism: Murina feae (assembly GCA_004026665.1). NCBI lineage: Eukaryota > Metazoa > Chordata > Mammalia > Chiroptera > Vespertilionidae > Murina > Murina feae. The sequence continues at coordinate 75,859 of PVJC01000062.1, read as the reverse complement.
GGTGGAACAACCAGAATGACCACTCGACCGGTTGCTATGAGGCACACTGACCACCTCTTGGTCCCTACTCCTGGCCGGCAGGCTCTGATCCCCAGATGGCAAATGGTGAATCAGGGGTGGGTGGCAGTAGGGGACAGGAAGAGGCCACCTCCTGGCAGCAAGGGAAGATAGCCCTGATCACAGGCCAGGTCTAGGGACCGTACCTGTGCACAAATTTTGTGCACCAGGCCTCTAATCATAGATAAAGAAGTAGAGTCACAGAAGATAACCACTTTTTTTAAATTTATTTTAAAATATTTATTTATTGATTTCAGAGAGGAAGGGAGAAGGAGCGAGAGATAGAAACATTAATGATGAGAGAGAATCATTGATTGGCTGCCTCATGCACACCCACTACTGGGGTTCAAGCCGAAACCCAGGCATGTGCCCTTGGCCGGAATCGAACCTGGGACCCTTCAATCCGCAGGCTGACGCTCTATCTACTGAGTGAAGCCGGCCAGAGCACAGACCACCTCTGTGAGAAGTTTTTATATGAGGATGATAAAACACATAGATGAGGGGTGTGTCAAGAGAGACATTTTGTTTTAAGATGGAAGATCTTATGTTATATTTAAAGGTAAGTATACTGCCCTGAAGAAAGAAGGAAAAATATATGAAAGATGGGGATAATTATTGAAATAGAGTTGTGAAGTAGATAAGAGGGGATGAGTTTTGTCATAGTAGGTTTGACCTTAAAAATAAACAGGATCAATGCTGCTTTTGCTTCATCAGGAAACTTTCTTCAAATTGAATAGAGATAGGGGTGATCATCCACCTATACTGAGGATGGGCAGAGCCATCTAACTGACAATGACTTAGACTAAAGACTAAAGTACTCTAGTCTTCCACCTCCCACCTCTATTCAATGCATCCTGTACCCTGTGCCTCTACAGTGCTCATGATATCTATCAGAGATGCAAAGAAAGTGAGATGCCAGCGTAGTTGGACCTGTTCAAAGAAGTCAGTCAAATGCAAGGTGCTATGACTGTGTTCTACCAGACTATTGTCAGCAATATTTTCTCATCCCTGTGCTCATGTAACTAAACACCATCTCCACCAGCACCCTCATTAATTTTTTGGCAACAGTAAACAGCCCTTCTGGAGGGAGAAACCATGTACTGCACTCCACAGGGCTTGCTGCATGCCAACAGCTCATATGTCAGCACAATTCAGAACACATTTGGTGTCCTGGATCGCCTTCCATTGTTTTTTTTCTCTATTAAATGTACTAGAAGCCTGATGCCTTCTTGCAATCCAGGACCCCTCAGGGTATGTCAGAGAGCCAGTTTTGGCCCGATGCCTGCAGAGAGATAGAGATATCAAAGATGAGAAAGAATCATTGATCGGCTGTCTCCTGTATGCCCCACACTGGGGATCGAGCTCACAACCCTGGCATGTGTCCTTGACTGGAATTAAACCTGGGATCCTTCAGTCCACAGGCTGACTCTCTACCCACTGAACAAAACCAGCTAGGGCACTTCCTTCAAGTTTTGATGGCTTTCCCAGCACCAACTGACACCCTTTGATGCTACCAAAGTTTGTGCTTTGGAAGAATTCATGAAAACCTGAGACACAAAAGATGTCAGTACCATACATCTGGAGAAAATTAGAAAATGTGAAAGACTATTGCTGAGGTTCAATAAACAAAGCATTTGGGATTTCTATGTGTTTCTGTTGGCTGCTATCTGTGCAATGCTATAGACACCTGTATTTCAGGCATGGCCTCAGACTTGAGGAGTTCATAACCCAGTGACAACATTGATACACAAATAACTGATTGTTTCAGGAGAGCTAAATTAGAAAAAAATCCAAGTTTCAGAGTTCTACAGTGAATGTCAACAGCTACCTCAACACCAAGCAAGTACCCAGGCACCTCTGTTTTATATTTGGATTGAAGGAGGTGAATATTGGGTCACTTTAAAAATTCCAGAGAGAGTGAACAAGCATTCTAAAAACGCAGAGATCTAAAAAGGCAGCACAGCCCGGCTGGTGCAGTACGATGACCCATGAACTGGGAGGTCACAGTTTGATTCCTAGTCAGGGTGCATGCTTGGGTTGAGGGCTTTATCCTCAGTGGGAGGTGTACAGGAGGCAGCCCATTGATGATTCTTATCACTGATATTTCTATCTTCTTCTCACTTCCTTTCTTTGAAATCAATATAACGTTTTTATAAATAAAAGAGCAGTATATTGGATAATTCTAAACTTTTAAATGTGTCACCTTTCTGAACATGAATTGGATCATAATGTAGTCAATTGTAATTTTCCTGTTATCTAACCAAAGTAATTGATGATAAAAGAAATATATGAGGTATGGTCAGCATGAAGATACATTGACTAACCTTCATTTAGAGAAATGCTTACTGCCCAGCTTGAGGTACCCTCAGCAGACAGCATCCAGTTGTCAGGTATTCTAGAGTGTGCTTCACTGCAGGAACTAGCCTCGCCAAGGACATGCTTTTTGTGGTCATTGAGCAAGATGGAGTATCTAATCCTTGCCCTTTGACCCAATTTGAGACAACTCCATCAGCCAATATTCATGCCAGAGTTCTCCATTAATTTCGCTGAGAATTTGTGAGCCTGCATTAGAATCTGACTTTTGACTTCACAGGTGTTGATCCATACGCACACCAAGTTTACACTTTAAACTTTATATCAATGTATGCCATTGGAGAGCTCAACCTGTATCAAGGAGGATGGTTGGTTGGTTGCCTTTTAGTTACATGATGCCATTTAGGAAAATATCTGCTGTTATGTTGTATTGTTTTTTCTTTTATTTAGTCTTCCAGAGTGAATAAAAAAAAATGTTCTTATAATCATTTAAACTTTCTCTTACAACATTTATCCATGCTTATGCCAGGTGATTTCTATGTGAAAGGAAACTGAGACTAGGACATTGAAAGGCTGCTGGGCAGGAGGCAGAGATTATTTGAGGGACTAGAAAGTTGTGGAGTAGCAAAGGCCTCAAAGGATTTTGGTGCATGCATTTAAGCAAAACCAATGGACACAAAACACTGTGGGGTAGGGGAGGCTGGGAGAAGGGCAGGGGGAAAAAGAGATATATGTACTAATCTTTGTAAAACTTTATGTAATAATAAAAAATTAAAATTAAAAAAAAAAAAAGAAGTAGCAAGGGCAGGAATCTGGCCATTCCCTGAATGGGGTAATATCAAGGGGACATACTGGGGTGAAAAGGGATTGATATTCTACCACCATAAGAATGTTACTTATTAATAAATTATCATTGTTTCCTATTGTTTTCAGTATGATTATTTTCAGAAATAGAAAACAGAAAAAGAATGATAAAGATAAGCTTCAGCTACTCTAACTTTGCCTAAGGCCAACCTTTTTGCCCATTCAAAATAAAGAGGGCATATTTTAGCATCAGTAATTCAATAAAAATAAATGGATAAATTGCCTATTATAATCTGTAAATTCTTCACCCAAAAGCAATAGTGGGGGTATGAGAAAAAGAAATTAGGAATGATAATAAAGATTGAGATAGTGGTCATTTGAGAATAAGTGAGTATTCATTATTTTAAATGAAGATCAGAATTAATTCAGGCCATCAATGGAGGAGGCATGTGAAAAAATTGAGAAGAGTGTGAATATAAAAATGATTTTAAAGGCATCAAGATAAATTTAGATAAAATGTTGGTATAAAAAAACATGAAAAAAACCACAAAAGAAACACACACACACACACACACACACACACAAAGAAACAAAACAAAACAAAACAAAACAACAAAAAACAACAACAAAAAAAACAAAAATTACACGACAAACAAATCACAGCACCTCTTCTCACCTGTGCAGATGAGTAGGTCTGCTAAAAGCAATGCATTTATACCAATAGAGGCCAATATTCATTCTCTTAAGAGACATTAACCAGGCTTTTTATTTAAAAATAACTTTGCATGTGTTATCAGGCAAGTAGCCTCCAGCATATATTTCTTCTGCCTGAAGTATTAATCAGTTTAACAGGATGATTGTAGTGTTGCCTGAGAAATCAGTGGATCCAATTTCCCCCACATTAGTGGGATTGGGTAGTTCTTGCAATATCTTCAGTAAATTAATTTTCTAAGACTTGCACAGGAAATTGAGTGGTTTTTATTGGCATGGAATTATATTTCTCAGGTTGTAAAATCCCATGCTCCTAACTCAGTACTGAAAAAGGTGCAGCTGTGAGACCAGTAGAGCTGAAAGGAGGTACAATTTTCAGAGCTTCCATTTCACTGGGGAGTTGGGTCCAAGGTGGCATCAGGCTGGTTAAAGTCCATAAGTCCATTGTGTGGGTCCCATTTGGTCATGAGCCATGTGGGCTGACGCAGAATGTGGGAGTCCCACAATATGATCCAGACCTCACTGCGCATGTGTCTATTGTCCAGATCCTTCTCCCAGCCATCTGCAGGGAATGGACATGGGGAGTGTTAACTGCAGCTTCCTGGCAAAGCTTTCTAAATGGCATGCCTTTATTATCTAATCTCTCCTTTGCTCCTTTCCTGTTAGTAATAACCAGGTTATTATAACAATATCACTAGGACTCCATTTAGTTCAATCCCTTCATTTTATAACTGATAATACAAAATCCAAAAGAATAAAGTGGTTTATATGAGGTGACAGAGATATCAAAACCAGAATAAGAACTTAGGGCCTGAATTGCAGCCCAGCAAACTATAATGTCCAAAAATGAAAAATGCTATTTGATTGCTTTTGAGAAGTAATTACATTTCTTTATCATAGATAACACAATTATCTTTGACCCGAATAATGGTATAAAATGTTTTAGGGGTATGATAAAATAGGGGAGGGGTTGTAGCTTTGTTGATTTATATGATGTAAATATTTATAAATGTGTTCACCATGAACTATATCAAGCTACCAAAATGTTATCTTTAGAAGAGATGTGCATAATGAGCTATTGTAGAAATCTTTTAGACTATGCAATTTGGTCTATGGCAAACACCTACAGCCTCTTGGTCTTCCCAGATTTCTTACATGTTCAAAAACAGCATTTCTTAGACACATGTTAAGTTAGATAAGAAATTAAGATTATTTACTGCAAAAGATCTATAGACATGCCCCTGCAATGTGAGTTGCTTCTCTTGAAGTCCCCAATAAACAGGTGGAAAGGACAAACTTGTTCCATATCTTCAGGAATTAGGGTAGGAGTTAGGGAGTCATGTCTCAATTTACACTGTGGAATGTTGGATCTGTGAAATTTCTATCATTCAATATCATAAGCTATTGGCAACTTTCATTATATAATAGAATCTTTCTATTTTCCTCCTTAACAGAAGAGAACCTATGTACAGAACATGTTGGCAAAATGAGAACTAGATTCTTGTCTCCTGATGTCCAACTCACAAATCCACTCTACTGACCTAAATGACTTCTGTATCCAGGAATAACACTAAGTTCCTATAAAACCATTTATATCTCCCAGAAATCAGAAGATCTGGAAACTTTTTCACTATGAGAACATTTTAATACAATTTTCTGTATATCTGTAGCTAATGCCTCTCTCTTGATTTCTGTCCTTTCAGTGTGGCATTCCTTCCTTCATTATTTAACTCTTGATCCACTCATAAATTGTGTATTATTCAGTAACAGAACCTCAAAATTAGCACTTACAGTGCTGGTAGTCTGAAATGGAAGGCAGATAATTTAAACAATACCAGTAAGAGTGCAAATAATGTTGCTATAGAATCTTAACTAGTAAAAGAGAAATAGTAAAATTAACCATTTCTTCGGGATGGGGTAAGCCACGCCCACCAGCCAATAAGAACAACTGTATGCAAATTAGCCCAGCCAACATGGTGGCCGCCACTCACGGACCTGAGTAAACGGGCAGCTTCCATTGCAGCAGGAATGAAAGCGAAACTGTTTTCGGCCCTTGGTGGGCAGGCTCCGAAACATGTTTGCAATAATGTAACAATCATAGAATCCTTGGGAGCTGAAGGGAACAGCAGGCCTGGCCTGACTTACTAAGAGTAACAAAGTCTCATTATAGACGCTGCACTGCGAGGTGAAGCGGAGGAGGTTTTGTTACCTCAGCCCACCTCAGCTTAAAAAAACAGTACATCAATTACAGAAGAAAAACAAACCCCAGGAACCTGCGTCCAGCCAGCCTTGCTGGGACATTGGGTCAATGGGAGCTGTGGGCAGCCTTAAAACATGAAAGCGCCAACCAGCCCATCACCCACGCTAGCCACAACCCAATGGGGTGAGGGATATTCCTGGGGGGCTTAGCCAGCCTGCACACAGCCATCAGCCCCTCACCCAAGCTGGTCAGGCACGCCAGCAGGTGGACATCCCCAGAGGGGTCCCAGACTGTGAGAGGGCACAGGCCGGGCTGAGGGACCTCTTGAGTGCACAGAGCGGCTGCAGGGTGGAACAGTGCAGGACCCAGGACCCGTGAGTGGGAAAGAGGCAGCAGGGTTGGCGGCCTGCTTGGCGGCTCCCCAGGCCCTTTGAGGGGCACCGGGGAGCGGGAGCGGGTAAGAGATGGTGGGGGGTCAGCGGCCTGCTTGGCAGCTTCCCAGGCCCCTTGCAGGGCACCGGGGAGCGGTAAAGCAAGGCTGCAGGGGCTGGGGGCCTGCTTGGCAGCTTCCCAGGTCCCTTCCAAGGATCAGGGAGCAGGAAAAGGCTGGCCTGACCAGGAGGCGGGGTTTTCTCTGCTTTCTTGTGGCTGGAGGAAGATGGGCAGTAGGCAAGCTCGGGAGGCAGGCAGCACCCAGCCCTGGCCACAGCTCAAAAAAGAGAACAACATGCAGGGGAGGGCAAGAGTCTGAGAGATCAACATAGAGGGGGTGCCTCCTCCAAGCCTTGATGGTGTGCCTGGGGGAAGGCCCCCAGCAGGTAGACACACACAGGAGGACTGCTCCAAGCCTCAGATGCAGCTGGGGGCAGGTCCCCAGTGGCCACACACACACACACACACAAAAGGCGCCTGGCAGACTAGGGCCATCATAGGACATCCACTGAGGGATTCCAGACTGTGAGAGGAGGCAGGCTGGGATGAGGGACCCTCCCCCTCCCCCTGTGCACGAATTTTGTGCACTGGGCCCCTAGTAATAAATAAAACAATAATTATAAGCACACAGAGTGGCATAAGGAAATTACATAATCTTCTGTGCTAGTGTTATTGGTGAGAGAACTCATTGTCCACACTAGTACTAGTGGAGTAATATCCCAAAAAAAGGAATTATCTGAGATTTGCATGGGAAAATGAGATATTGCAGAAAGCTTTATTTCTGTGGAATCAAACCCCTGACCCCATTTCTCTTTGGCCCTTTTCGCCTTCAGCAGAGCAAAAATCAAAGCTGGTGTCCAGAGTTTTCATTCCATTTTGGTATATAGTCTAATCCAGCATCAGGCTAGCTTAATTTGTGTTCTCAGCTGCAGTTCATTAGTCCATTGTGTGTGGATTACACATGGCTGTGGCCACATGGGCAAATGTAAGAGAGCCAAGAGTCAAGAGCCAAGAACCAAGAGCTAAAAGACAGTGATCCTTTGTCTGCAGATTATATATTCCCAAAATTTTTATGGGTTTGCAATGGCCCTGCCTGCTCTAGCCAATCCAAGATTTCCCAAATCGCTTGATTGACAGGCAATTTCCCTGTGTCACCCTGACTCACTGCACCTGTATCCATCCTCTCTTGTGTCCAGTTCCTTCCTTCATTGATCTGCAGGGGATGGGCTGGTAGTTCCCTGGGGAGTGTGATATGCAGATTCCTGGTGAAGCTGCCCAAATGCCATGCCTCTAATGCCTGGCCTTTCTTCTGTTCCTTTCTTATTATTAACAAGCTCATTACAATGATATAAGTAGGAAATTAAAGTTTGCAGAGGTTTGGATCTTACAGGATGACTGAGGGTTTGCTAATAAGGTGGACAAAGTGACCCAGGAAGAGGAAGGAGGAAATTCTCTCTCTCTCTCTCTCTCTCTCTCTCTCTCTCTCTCTCTCTCTCTCGGACAGCCATCACCTGTCCCCCAGATAATCAGCAACCTGACAGGCAGCAGAAGACAGTACCCCATACCTGGCTAATGGTCACAGAACCTGGACTTCCGGCAGGAGAGAGATCACATCTTGTCCTAAGTTATGTTTCAGTTCCCGATCCTCCCAGAGATGGAACTTTCCCATGAGATTGGACAGAGGGAAACCAGAACAGGTCTCAGAGCTGTCTTCAAGGCCTGAAGAAATGATTCACTATCCATTCCTCACCTCTGACCAATCAGCTTCCAGCAAGACCCCAAGCTCATCACCATGCTGTTTTGTGATTTTGTCCTGTGTAGTCTGTAATCTATCAAGGAGTTCATGCTTTCGATTATCAGCTTCCTGTTCTCCTGGATATTGCTATTCATTGATAAACTGGCCAATATTTCTCCTCTGAAATTCTATGTCCAGCTCTGCTAGCACCACGTGGATAAACTCTTTCTGTTCTGCAACACATGTCCAGTTGTTTGCTGAGGTTTAACCAATAGGCATATTGACTCCTGATTTATATTTCCATTGAATCTTTCCTCTCCACCTACAGACTGCTAAGTCTGAGGAGTATCATCAATAAGGAATCAGGACACAAAAATCTCTAATATTTGGCTTTCACATTAAAAAAGCAAATTTTAATATATAAAACTTAAAGCTTTGAAAAGAATGTAATGTGTATGTAATTACAGGTGTAATGCATATACCCCAGAAAAGGTTAAAAAAAAATTGTTAGGCCAGGAGAATAAGGGCAAAGTTAAAGAGAAGGTAAAATAGCGCAATTGCTGAGATTTCTGGGAAAAGGTGTGCACCTGTCCTCTTCTCCTTAGGGAATGTTCTGAGGAAGATCCTCTCTAAAACTCTTAGTCAGGGTTAAATATCTGGTATCAGTAGGCACTTGCACCCTGCTTTCTGTTGTAACTCTGAGAGGTATCAGCCCTTTAGGGGTTGATCTCTGTATTGTGGTTCGGAAGAAAAATAATCAAGATACCTGCTGGGGGAGAAAAGGTCTAAAGCACAAAGAAGCTCTATGTCTCTTATTCTCCCAGAGAAAAATGAGAGAGGGTCAGATTTCTCTGAGTCCCTGAAAAAGGCATAGTAGTGAGTCAAAGGAGACAGTCTCATGATATGGGGGTTCTGGAGGGATTAGAGGAGTGGACAGTGTTGCCTCGGAAGAAGTTGAGGTGAGGAGATGGCTGCACAGGAGAATCATCAGGATTGAACACTGCAGAGTATTCCACAAGACATCTATAGGCCATGTCTTTTCCCAGTACCTGCAAAGAGAGTGCCCTGAAAGTTAAAAACTAACCCCAGAGATAAACAGAAGAAGGAACTAAATTAGCATCCCGAATTAACTGCTTAAGCTAAAATTGTGGCAGGATAGTAAGAAGCTAGGAGAATCCGTGGGCAAGTGAAATGAGGTAACTGAGACAAGAAAATAAGGCCAACCAGTTTGGGCAGCTTGCTGCTAGCTTGGAAATTGCAAGATCTTATCTTCCCCAGCCAAGAACACTTGAGAGCAAATAGTTAATACCTCCATAACCACAGAATACAAAGCTTAGGTCACCCTGGCATGGGAAGATAGAGAACAAAGACCCAATTAGTGCTATTTGTGCCAGCTAAAGCCAAGAACAAGTATCACTTGGAGGATGTTAGGGAAGGAAAGGAAAGGAGGAAGGGGAGAAAATGGGGATTTTCATCTCACCCACTAAACAAAGAAGACAGCCACTTTAAGATCTACCAAATAAAATGACCAAATCTTTGCATAAACATTCTGAGATAAGCCACAACAATGTAGAAGGGGACTTTTAAACCTAGCCTGCTACCCAAGATATCTGCAAGGGAAGTTTGAAACCTATAAGAGGAAAGGTATAAAACCCCTTACACCCCCACAAAGTGGGGGGGCTCAGACTAGCTGAGTTGCCTGCATGTGCTTAGTGTCAAGTGTACTGGTAATAAGATCATTTGCTTTGCTTCAACACTGCTGTCTATCACTCATCTGACATCTTTCTTGCAAAACTGACAAGAACCAAGGAGAAGACAGCCACCCCCTGAATTAGGGGCTGTCCAGTAACAAAATGACCGAGTTTACTGAAACTGGTTTTGTTGTAGACAGACATGAACAGAGCAAGGACAATGGCCAGGTACAGAGGGTCATCAGCCTGGAAAGCCCCCAGGTGCCTAGCAATGGACAACCAATTGTAGGGTGAGACCTCACTCCCAGGGTGACTTTCCCAATCCCTAGCATATATGTGGTCCTGAGTTTTGGATCCTCTGACCTTTCCTTCCTAGAGATAACATCTAGCCCTCAGTTGTAGTTCAGCTCCAGGCCCAGATAAACAACAAAACCAGCCACTGTTGACCTCAGGACCAGCTGCATTGAATAATGACCCTCTGGTGCCATCCAATCAATCATGGACACCACTACCTTGAAAGGACACACCTGGAAAACTGCTGAATATTCTATTGAGATATTCCCACAGGACCTCCCCTAAAGTCTCCACCCTTAAAACCCTTAGGATGGAGGACCCAGTACGCTCTCCCTCCTGGGAGCCTGCTTATGCCTTTCTTTTTCCCCTCTTCCTACTCTCCCAGGCATGTTATCACTATCTTCCTTACTCCCAAGCTCCAAGAGCTCTTTCTTTACCCCCATAACTTATTTCCTAAACCCATTTCTTCTAAGAATTATTTTTTCTACCTCTGTAATTTACCCAATAAATGTTCTCTTACAGTTTGGATCTGGACTCTGAATTATTTCCTAGCCAGAATCTAAGTACTAAGGTTGCTGAACTCAGGTTTGGTCTGACCTCACTGGTCAGACACCTGGTATTGTTCCCACCACATGCACAGTTTGATTAAGTTTCCTGCTCTCTAATAGAATAGAGGATTTAGATTTAGATTCACAAACACACAGACTGAGAATAAAAATTTAGAAAAGTATATGCCATAAAAACAACATAAAAACTGGGGTGGCTACACTAATACCAGACATTTCAGAGTTTAAAACAAACAAAAAAAAGCTTTAAAAATAGAATTTAGAGAGACAACCAAGATGGCAGCATAGGTAAACACCTGAACTTGCTGCCGTGCACAACCACATTAAAACTACAACTAAAAGACAAAATGAATATCATCCAGAACCATGGGAAGGCTGGCTGAGTGGCAATTCTACAACTAGAAGGAAAGAGAAAAGCACATTGAGTTCAGTAAGAGGTATAGAGGTGTGGAAGTATAGAGGTATGGAAGCACACACAAAAGGGACTGGGAGCTGGGTTTACTGTTGTCTTTTTCAATCAGGACGGAGATATAAGCTCCCGATTGCTCTGAACTCGTTCTGGGTGAGAATCTGGGGACCCAGACTCATAGGCGGAGAAACTGGACTCTCTAGCATCAGGCTAGAATGTGAGGGCAGCTTTCTCTCAGAGGTGCTCACAGTGTTCATTTTTCCTGCACGTGGGCTGTGGGACACAGAGCCCCAGGGATCTATCCAGGGCAGGGACTATAGACAACCATTGCTGTTTGCACTGCCCCTTGATTCTCTGAGGCCCTGCCCCACCCAATTAACAACTCCAACCAAGCTATGCGCAAAGGTTTTTGTATAAGAATGGCCTGGCCTTTCTCCACCTAAAAACCTGTCAAACTGCAGCTGGGTCAGAGAACCCCAGAGCTTCCAAAAGAAGGCCTAAGGCTACTCATTAGCCTGCATTACTTTACAGCTGCGCCTCATCTGGACACCTCCAAACCCTAAGCAAAGAGGAGGAATCTGCAGATCTCTCTGTAGCTCCTGCTGGGTGGCCTCAGGCAGTGGCTGTCTTTGCACCTCCTTGGATATCCAAGAGCCAGTGTACCCTGTGGTCAGAGTGAGACTATCCAGATTACAACTCTTCACATCCATAAGAGACACACTCAGGGGGCAGACTCAGTGAGCACCAAAGCCCCACTGAAGCAAGTCCTGTCCCATAAGGGTGTCACCAGGGCAGCAGTTCTCCCATTGTAGACACAACTGGTTCTCACAGCCAATTGGCCTGTAGGTCAATTCCTCCAAGTGATAGCAATAGCAATCAAGGCTTAACTACAACAAGACTGTTCACACAGCCCACAAAGGGGTGCACCAAGAGTATCTACCTCAGGTAATTAGGGAGGCTGAGCCACTGGGCCCTATAGGACACCTAGCACAGAAAGCTACCCTATCAACACAGGGAAGCAGCCAAAATGCGGAGACAAAGAAACAGATCACAAATGAAAGAAATGGAGGAAAGCAAACTACTGGATATAGAGTTCAAAACTACGGTTATAAGGTTACTCAGTTATCTTCTAGAAACCTTTGAGAAATACAGTGAGACCATCAAGGATATGAAAAATGATACATTGATTGAAATAAAGAATAATATACATAGATCCTTCAGAAGATCCCAAGAATAAAGTCAAAGATTTGAAATATGAAGAAGCAAAAAACACCCAACCAGAAAAGCAAAAGTAAAAAGAATATAAAAATATGAAGAAAGTGTAAGGAGCTTCTGGGACAATTTCAAGTGTACCAACATCCAAATTATGGGGGTTCCAGAAGAAGAGAGAATAAGATATTAAAAACCCATTTGAAGAAATAATGACAGAAAACTTCCCTTACCTGGTGAAAGAAATAGACTTATAAGTCCAGGAAGCACAGAGAATTCCAAATAAAAGGAATCCAAAGAGGACCACACCAAGACACATCATAATTACAATGTCAAAGGCAAAAGACAAAGAGAGAATATTAAAAGCAGCAAGAGAAAAACAGTCAGTTACCTACAGGGGGCACCCATACGACTGTCAACTGATTTCTCAACAGAAACTTTGGAGGCCAGAAGGGAATGGCAAGAAATATTCAAAGTGATGAATAGCAAGAACCTACAACCAAGATTACTCTACCCAGCAAAACTATCATTTAGAATTGTAGGTCAGATAAAGCGCTTCACAGATAAGAAAAAACTAAAGGAGTTCACCACCACCAAACCAGTATTATATGAAATGCAGAAGGGTATTCTTTATGAATAGGAAGAAGAGGAAAAAGGTAAAGATAAAAATTATGAACAACAAAGTGACAACAAATACATACCTATAAACAAGTGAATCTAAAAAAACAAGTGAATAAAAAATCTGATAAACAGAATAAACTGGTCAATAGAATAAAATCAGGGGCATAGAAAGGGAGTGGCCTGACAATTTTCAGGGGGAATGGGTTAAGGGGGTGCAGGAAGAGACTGGACAAAAATCTTACACCTATGGATGAGGATAGTGAGGGGGGAGGGTAAGAGCAGGGAGTGGGGTGGGAACCGAGTGAAGGAGAGCTATGGAGGGAAAAAGAGGAACAACTGTAATAATCTAAACAATAAAAGATTTATTTAAAAAGAATTTAAAATAAAGTTTCTAAAAACATTATAAAGAAGGACATCTAATCTAATAAAAGAGTAATATTGAAATTGACCATTTCTACGGGATGCCTAAGCCACGTCCACCAGCCAACCAGAGCAGCTGTATGCAAATTAACCCAGTCAAGATAGAGGCTGGCAGTCACAGAGCTAGAGTAAACAGCAGGCTTTCATTGGACCAGAGTAAACTGTCTGCCTAGGCCGGCTGGGCTTCTCCCAGCTCAGGCAACATTGTTGCAATTATAGAAGCCACAGAGCTGAAGCAAACAGCAAGCTTCCATTGCACCAGCGATAGAGGAAACTGCCTGCCTAGGCCAGCTGGGTGCATCTACTAAGGAAACATTCTTTCAATTATAGAAGCCACAAATCTGAAGCAGACAGGAGGCTTCATTACCTGCCTAGGCCTCGGCTTAAAGGAACAGTGTATCAATTATAGAAGATAAATAAATCCCAGAAACCTGCTTCCAGCCAGCCTTGCTGGGACGTTGGGTCAATGGGAGCTGTGAGGAGCCTGAAATCCTAAAAATGTCCCTCAGCCCTGCACCCAGGCTGGCCACACCTCAATGGGGTGAGGGTTCCCACTGTGGGGCTTGGCTAGCCTGCAAACAGCCATCAGCCCCTCACTCAGGCTGCCCAGGTACCCCAGTAGGGACCCAAAACCTGAAGGGACTGTGGGCAGCCTGAAAATGCTCCTCAGCTCCTCACCCAGGCTACCCAGGTATGCCAGTAGGGACCCAAAACCTGAAGGGGCTGTGGGCAGCCTGAAAATGGCCCTCAGCCCATCACCCAGGCTGGCCACACCCCAATGGGGTGAGGGTCCACACTGGAGGGTTTGGCCAGCTTGCAAACAGCCATCAGCCCCTCACCCAGGCTGGTCAGGCATACCAGCAGGTGGACATCCCCAGAGGGTCCCAGACTGTGAGAGGGCACAGGTCGGGCTGAGGGACCTCCCGAGTACACAAATTTTTGTGCACTGGGCCCCTAGTATTATAATAATAAGAGACTGATCCTTTAGGAAGATATAATAATTGTACACGTATATGAATCTAAACAAAAATGCACAAAGTAAAACTAACACAAATGAAGGCAGGAATATTCAATAAAAGTAGTTGGAATGTTTGATATACCATGATGATAATAGAAAATGATACTGTTATAATAATCCAGTTATTAACAAGAAAGTAGTAAAGAAAAGACTAGTTAATATAGGCATGCCATTTATACAATTTTCCTAAAAAGCTATAAGTTAATATGCTCTAAGTCTGTTCCCTAATAATCCATGGGTGAAGAGACTGGACAAAGGCAGTTTGTATGCATGCCCAGTAAAGTCTGAGTGATGTGGGAAGGTGATCATACCTGGGAACAAAATGTGGCTATGGTGGGTGTGGCCACTGCAAGCCTGAGAAACCTGAATATTTACACTTCTGAACAAAGAAGCATGCTCTCTTGACTTGTACACTATCTGGCACTCCTGTCTCCTGTGACTCCTGTGGCAGGGGTACACTCCCCTGTGCCCACATGGCTAATGTCCCTGTGGGATCCACAATGGACTAATGGACTGTAGTTAGCTTGGACACTGAACTACACCTGGCTGCACATGTAACAGAAGCTCTGGACACAGGCCTTACTTTTGGTTCGACTGGAACCCCAATGGCACCTCTTCTAGCACTGGCTTAAGGGACATGGGACTTTGCAACCTGAGAAATGTAACTCCATGCAAATAAAGCCTTTTACTATATCTCATTCTCCCATGGGGGCTTCTTAAAATGCTTATTTCAGAGATACCCCAACAACTCACACCCACTAGTGTCTGGGAGATATGGCCCATTAATTCCTCCTGCAATAGAACAATTAGAAAATCAACAAAAGAATAGAAGCTTTCAATGAGACTACAGGCTACAGATCACTGAATCCTAATAGTCATTGATAGAACGTTCCACCCAACAACAACAAATACATACTCCTTAAGTACAGATGAATAATTTTCAAGGATACATCATGTTCTAGGTCATAAACCAAGCATTTGTAAATTTGAAAATATAGAAATAATATAAATATTTCCTCACCCACCATAGAATAAATTAGAAAATTCATCATTTTATTATCATGCAAGAAAAGAGGATCAGAAGAAATATTTTAGGCAGTCATCACTTCTGCCATAATTAGGAGGATAAATCAGAATAGATTCGACAAGCAATAGGAAGACCAATTCGACAATAGACTTTGTCAAAAGGTTCTGAATGAGGGCATTGGATGTGGATATTGAGAAAAAAAAAACACAGAGGGGATATAGTTACCATACCACTTCGATTTTCAGCCTGTACTTTGAACCACAGATAATTTATTAGCCAGTCCACTTGTAATGTGATCTTCATAAATGGCATGCAATACTTGATAGTCAAGTTCTTTTATGGAGCAAAATAACACAATTAATAAGAATTGTCTGTCTCTGTGAAGTATGACCTCATCCAAGTAGACAAATGCTGTTACAAAAATAATAAATAGATAAATAAATAAATATTGTACATTGGTTCTTATTAGCAATAGTAGCAATAATACTATAACAAAGTTGATCAGAACAAGGGCCATAAACAATAATTCCATGTGACGAGAAAGTTTATAATATCAATTATGCTTGAAAACATTAGGGTTTGTTGGGTTTTCATTAATAATGTGTGAGAGAATACAGAATTCATTGGAATGAGAGTTACTGGGGGAAAATGAACATATATATTTTGCAATAAAATTTTTGTACCTGAGTGTGTTCCTATGAATTGAGCTAATACACAGATTGGTTAATAACATAATTTTTACTGGGCTCTTTAATAGTTTAAAGCAGGAGATGTCAACTACCATAACAGCATAGTAAAAGGAATACATAAAATAGTAATTAAACTTTCATCTCTAGAGATGTGGTAAATACCCATATTAACTAAGACATTGCTCAAAGATGCTTGAAGAGTGATAAATAGGGACACAATTAATAAAATTGAGGTTTAACAGAAAAATCTAAAGAAACATAAATTTTTAAAAATTATCAAGAAATTATAAACCAATTTGGACTCCCAAACTTCACCTCCCTATTTCCCTTTTCTGTGGCTTTATTTTTATATCCACACTAGAGGCCCAGTGCACAAATTCATTCACTAGTGGTGTCCAGCCAGCCCACCTGATGGGGGCCATTAGGGGCTGGGCCAGCTAGGATGAGGAGCTGCAGGCAGTTTGCTGGCTGGCCCAGTCCCAGATCAGGGTCTAGGTGTCTGCTCTTGGGTGGGGCTGACCAAGGCAAGGGGCTGTGGGCAGTTTCCTGGCTGGCCCCACTCTCATTTGGGTGGAGGGCCCACTTGGGGGCAGTTTAGCTGGGGAGAGGAACTGTAGGCATTCTGATTGTTGCATTCAGCCAATTTGCATATTACCCTTTTATTATGTAGGATAGCCAAGATGTCAGCACCACCTGCAATTTTCACCCCTGGAAAAATCCCTTCATGATTCCTACCCCTAAAATGTGTCCATATCTACCTCTGGTTCCTCTGTTTTAGATGCTGTTTGACAACAGAAAGGCCTCCTTAACAGGTTGTGTTGTATTTGCACTAGCCCCCTACCATTTGCTGGGTGTTAGCTCTGTGATTGGAAGGACTAAATCATTGGCTGCTTCCTAGGTTTCAGAAGGTAAATAAAAATAGAAAGTGCTTAAAAACAAATACGCAAACAAACAAAAAAAGAGAATTAAATACAGTCTCCAAAACTGGTTTTTCTCTTCCAATAACTATGAGGCTGTTGATTTTTAAGGCTCCTGCAGAACTGGGAGAAGGGAATAAGACACAGGCAAGTGAAGACACAGTTTCCTGTTCTTACCAAGGCTTAATGATTTTTACCAAATAAACACTCCTGGTATTGTTGCAAGCCTGTATTCTGAATAACTTGCTTTTGCCAGTGTTCTGCCAGTGTTTTTTATGGTGGAGGTCCTCACTCCCTTTAATGGAATGAATGTTTGTGTCCCTGCAGAACTCCTGTTAAATCTCAAAGCTCTAAGCTGATGTATTTGGAGATGGAGCCTTTAAAAGTTGGTGGATCATGAGAGTGAAGCCCTCATGGTGGGATCAGTGTCCTTAGAAGAGGCAAAGGAGGTTGTATTACCTTTGGGTATGTGAAGTCTCAGGGAAAAGATTGCCATTTGTAGCACCGGGGCCAAGGCCGTTTCTATTGCATAGCCTCTTAACAACTCCTGTTTTCAGGCCATCATTAGGTCCAGAGGTAAACACTGAAATATCTCTGGGAGAAGAGGGCTCTGATCCAATTCTAGGTGATCTTGCTCTGAACCAACTCTTAATTATTTATGTATCCTTTAATAAAACACTAAGGCTCAGAGAAATTCAGTAACTTGTCAGTAGTTAAATAGTTAATAATAAGTAGAGGGTGAATTAAAATCCACATGATCTAGTTTCAAAGACCTGGTATATTCCAGGACACCATGTTTTGTTTTTAAAGCATCTGATATTATAAAATTCTTCAAATTACAATGATTACTATATCATCTTCTAACTTTTTTACATATCTGTCCTTTAGTTAGACTTATTTTCCAGAAGAAAGAAAGAGTGAAGATACTCAAGTTCATATATCCTTGCTGGATAGGGTTATTAACAGTTGCTTATTGAATCAATGGTATATTTTGCAAAAGGAAACTAAATTGAAAATATAACTGAAGAAATGATTAATAAATTCTGTTTTATAAAGCTTCCCATCTTCCTGTTAATTTCTTCCTTGTTGAATGTATCCTGCATGTGGTTGAATCCATGGTCTTGCTTTACTTGAATGTGTACCTGCAGCAAGTTACTTAATCTCTTTCTGTTTCACTTTTCTTACATTTTGCTTAGACGTAGTAATTTCTAATGCATAGACTTATCTAAAGGCAGATATATGAGAGCATTTAGCACAATGACTGGCACAGATTTTTTATTAACATCTCCTCGTATTTTCACCCCAAATTTCAATAGCTTGTGATTGAAAGATCGCCTTTAAAACTTTTTATTTTTCTTAGATTTCTTTGTGTCTGAATTTATAGTATCTATTAAAAAATATGATACTAGGGTAAATATTGTATTTTTCTTGTAGTTGTTTTCTTATAAGCCAGAGAAACAGCCCTAGTATCTGCTACATTCTTAAGCATAATGTTGTGATGATTCTTCAAACTGGTGCAAGATTTCACTTTCCTACATTTGTTGTGGCTCCCTACAACATGGTGTGGAGAATGACTCCAAAGCCACATCTGAACTCTGCCTGGAGGAGGATGGAATTGTGGCAATTATGCTGTAACTATTCATTCCTGGACACCATAACTTATGAACTCATGGAAGTAGAGAAGAAGGACTGGATAACTATAGTTGATGTTTGACACCTCCAAACATTCTTTCCCCCCTCCTTCCACTGTGGAGCACTGTCCTCTTCCCATAAGAAACTGTCGCAGTGCAGAGCTCTATTCTTACATCCTCAAATCTATTCTACATGCAGGTGTAAGTATTATTTTCTAATTCATTCCCTAAATTGTTTTATCTGATAATTTGCTTTTGAGTTTTCATCTTACACTGAACCAACTCTGATCAACCCCCTCATCAGTACAGGAAGGCATCTCTTCACCTCACTCTTTCACAAAACACATGAGCAGTCAGAAATGAAAACAACAAAAACAAACAAACAAACAAACAAAAACACACAACTATTTGAAAGTACTTGTACTTGTATACTGGCCACATGTATATATATATATAGTTCTCCTGAGAATATCAAACAAACTTATTGAAACATGAAATTCCTTTACATTTGGCTCAGTGGATAGAATGTTGGCCTGTGTACTGAAGGGTCTCCAGTTTGATTCCACTCAAGGACACGTATTTTGGTTTCAGGCTCATGTGGAAGGCAACCAATTAATGTGTACCTCTCACATTGATGTTTCCCTCCACCTCCCTTCCACTCTCTGAAAATCAAAATCAATGAAAAAAAATATCATGTGGTAAGAATTAATGAAAAAAGATACACACAAAAAAAGGTGAGAGGCAAAAGTAAAAGTTGAGAAATATAAAAAATGGTGGCAGAGTAAGGGGATGCTACACAGATATGCTCCCAGAACCAAACTGGAATTACAATTAAACAAACAAACAAACAAACAAAAAACAAAAACAAAAACACAACAACACACATACATCCTGAATAATCAACTGAAGACTAGCTGGAGAGAACCCTAATAACCAAGGACATAAAGTAGAGACTGCATAGAGACTGGTAGAAAGGACAGAGGCACAAAAGGACTGGTCAGGCTCCCACAGACAGCAGCTGAAGTTCTGAAGAAATATCTCAGCTGTAGTGGGTTGCTATTGAGAACTCTGGCAATTAACCTCAAAGTTTGGTCTCCCAGCAGAGAGCCCCAGAACTGAGAAAGATGCCCACATAACCCCTGGCTGTGAAAAGAAGCAGGGCTGCTGTTTACCAGTGACAGACAGCTAAAAATGCATGCATCCTCTTAAAGGGCCAATGCACAAAATTTCTTGTGCAGCCATTCAACTTGGGTTTTGGAAGAGGGAGGGCAGAGTGGACTGGAGCTATGTGATCATAAACCAGTATTGGAGCCCAGGGTAGAATTTCCTGTGCTGAGTCATTCCCTCACACTCTGTAGATCATCCTTCTCAAGAAGACCTTTGCTATTTAGGAGGATAATAAATAGCCTTCAGGCAGAAGTAACTGCCCCATCCAGTTGGAAAATCTATTGCCACACCTATGGATGATTTCCTGGGAGATACTCAAGAATGAACCAATCAGTCTGCAGGCAGAGGCAGGTCTCTGGGGACATTGAGGCTTTGTCTGATCTAATTAATCAGAAACAGCATTTGATTTGATTGATCACTAGTGCACTGTCCTGCACTAGTGATTGGAAAGTGTAGCACATCTACCTAATACATAGTCACAAACCTAAACAGGTTGCCAAAATGGGGAGACAAAAAAAAAAGAAAAAAAAGAAAAAGAAAGAATGAGAGAGTAATCCAGAAGAAGAGATAAATAAAATGGAGGTAAGAAATTTATCTGATATAGAATTCAAAATTATGAAGGTAAAGATACTTAGTAGCATGAGAGAAGATATAGTAACTATGAAAAAAGAACTAGCAAAAATAAAGAATGACATAGCACTAATAAAGAACACATTGGAAAGAATACACAGAAGATTAATAGAAGCTGAAGACCAATCAGTGAATTAGGAGACAGTGCAGAAAAATCACTCAACCAGAAAACCAATAAAAAAGAAAAAAGCAATTAAAAAACAGGGGAGTAATTTAAGGGAGCTGTGGGATAACATGAAATGTAACAATATTCGTGTAATAGGTGAGCAAAAAGGGGAAGGAAATGAGCAAGGGATAGAGAATGTTTGAAGAAATAATGGCAGAAAACTTCCCCAACCTGGTGAAGGAAAATGTCACACAAGATCAGGAGGCACAGAGAGTCCCAAGTAAGAAGAACCCAACAGGCACATGCCCTGACACATCATAATTAAAAGGTCAAAAATTAGAGACAAAGAGAGAATCTTAAAGGTAAGGGGAAAAAAGCAATTTGTTACCTATAAATGAACTCTCATAAAGCTTTCAGCAGATTTCTCATCAAAAACTCTACAGGCCACAGGGAATGGCATAACATTTCCAAAGTAATGAAGAACAAGAATATGAAACCAAGATTACTATATTCAGCAAGGATATCATTCAAAATAGATGGTGAAATAAAGAGCATCCCAGACCAAAAAAAAAAAAAAAAAAGGAATTTATAACCACCAAATCAGACACATCAAGAATCAATGAGAGAGGATGCAAACCAACAAAATCAGAAAGGAAATGGTTAAGCAACGACTGACACCAGTGAAATACAAAGGATCGTAAAAAAATACTATAAACAACTATCTTATCTAATAAAAGAGTAATATGCAAATTAGGCTTCACTCTGTCACAAAGATGGCCACCCCATGGCCACAAGATGGCGGCACCCATAGCCACAAGATGGCCACCCCCAGAGCCACAAGATGGTAGCACCCAGTCCAGCTCTGCCTCACCACTGAAGTAGTCAGGCCTGTTAGCTGGGTAGGTGGCAGAGGAGGCAGGGGGTCTGAGGGGTGGAACAGGTGATCAGAGGGGGCTTGGAGGTCTCTTGTCTAGGCCAGAAACATTCTCTAGGGGCCTCAGCCATGGGCAAGGGTGGAGACGGTGATCAGAGGGGTATGAGGGTGCCCTACCTAGGCATAAGGCCTAGGCCAGAGGCATCAGCCTTGGGCAGGGACAAGACTGGAGATTGCAGGGGCCTGAGCACCAGTGGGGCCAGCAAATTAGGAGGTTGGGGGTCCCCTGCCCAGGCCTGCAACCTTGCCAGAGGCTGCCAGTGAGGCAACAGCAGAGCTGGTGATGGCAGGGGGCAGGATCAGAGCCAGCAATCACAGAGGCCTGGGCTCTGTGAAGCCAGTGATCAGAGAGGCTTGGTTGTCTTCTGCCTAGGTCTGCATCCGTGGCCAGAGGCTACAGGCCTGGGCAGGGGCAGAGCTGGAATTGGAGGGCCAGGGATGGAGCCGGTGATCTGAGTGAACTACAGAGGAAACACCTTTTCTGACCACTCATTGGTTAAGCTCTATGCCACTCATAATATTCTTAGTAACTTGGGTAATAAGAATCCCTAAAGGCAATCTAGGGTTTTTCCACCATACTCCTGGAGAAAAAAAATGAAGGTTCATTGCTGGAGGGCTAAGAAATGTCATAACCTGCCCTAGCTGGTTTGGCTCAGTGCATAATACTTCAGCCTGCTGACTGCAGGATCTGGGTTCAATTCTGACCAAGGGCATGTACCTAGGTTGCAGGCTCCTCCTTGGCCAGGGCCCAGATCAAGGTATATGCAGGAAGCAACCAATCAAAGTGTTCTTCTCACTTTGATGTTTCTCTCTGTTTTTCCCTTCTCTTCCACATTCTCTAAAAATCAATGGAAACATCTCCTCAGGTGAGGATAAGAAAGAAAGAAATGTCATATCCTATGAAAGACACATCTTGAAAATGCCTAAAGAAAGTTGTCATTTTTTCATGGTGAAGAGACTTGAGTCCATGTTGATGAAAACACCTTGGTGGCTATGGTGACTGGCAGTGGCTGCAGCAGCAGGGTGATGGGGCTGGTGGCGCCTGGTTGCCTCCCACATAGGGAGGCCAGACTGTGGCTTAGGGCCACTTTCCACAGGGATCAGGGAGCGGGCCTAAGCTGTCAGTAGGACACCCCCTGAGGGCTCCCAATATGTGAGAGGGGGCAGGCTGGGCTGAAGAATGCCCCCCCCCAGTGCATGAATTTCGTGCACTGCATCCCTAGTCCTATATAATAAAAGGCTAACATGCTAAGTGTCTGGTTGTCTGTTCAATCAATCAAAGCATAATATGCTAATGGCCACTCAACTGTTTGTTATGACTTGCAGTGACCACCAGGGGGCAGACAATTGACTGGCTGACCAGTCGCTATGACATGCACTGAACATCAAGTGCAGTATGTTAGTTTGCTGCTGGAGTGCGGCTAATTGGTACTGAGCGAGATGGGCTAGACATGCCCTGGGACCCTCCCACAATTCCTCCCTGGCTAGCCAACCTCCTGCATTCCTCCCCAGCCCTGATCCTACACTGATGGGGTCCCTTGGCCTGGTCTGCACCCTCTCACAATCTGGGACCCCTCGGGGTCTGTTGGAGAGCTGGTTTCAGTCCGATCCCACTGGCCAGTCCGAAGGACCACACTGTTTCACGAATTTGTACACTGGGCCTCTAGTATGCCAATAAGCTGGATAATGTGGATGATATGGGCAAATTCCTAGAAAAATACAATCTCTAAAAATTGAATCAGAAGAATCAGAACACCTAAATAATAGGTTAATAACAACTGAGGAAATAGAAGCAGTAGGAAAAAAGAAAAAGAAAAAGAAAAAACAACAACAACAAACCTCCTAGCAATCAAAAGCCTTCATTCGGATGGCTTCACAGGAAAGTTTTACCAAACAGTCACAGAAGAACTAACACCTATATTCCTCAAACTATTCCAAAAACTCCAAGAGAAAGGAACACATCCAAGCTCTTTTTATGAGGCCAGAATTATCCTAATTCTCAAATCAGGTAAAGACACTTCAAAGAAAGAGAATTATAGACCAATACCCTTGATGAATAATATGCTAAATTCCTCAACAAAATATTAGCAAATCAGATTGAGCACTATATTAAAAAGAACATATATCATAACCAAGTGGGATTTATTTCAGGGGTTCAAGGTTAGTACAACACTCACAAATCAATAAATGTGATACATCCCATAAACAAAATGAAAGACAAAAATCACATGATCATATCAATAGAAGCAGAAGAAGCATTCCAGAAAATTCAATAACCATTTGTGATAAAAACTCTCAATGAAGTGAGACTAGAGGGAGAATATCTCAACATATATGACAAACATACAGAGAACATCATACTCAATGGTCAAAAACTAAAAACATTTCCCCTAAGAACAGGAACAAGTCAAGGATGTCTGCTTTCAATACTCTTGTTCAACATAGTACTGGAAGTCCCAGTCACAATGTTCAGACAAGAGAAAGAAAAAAAAGAGACCCAAATTGGAAAGGAGAAAGTAAACTCTCATTATCTGTAGATGACATGATATTCTCCATAAAAAAAACCCTAAAACCTACACCAAAAAATTACTCAATTTAATAAATGAATTTGGCAATGTAGCTGGATACAAAATCAACACTCCAATATGAATGGCTTTTTTTATACACCAATAATCAACTCTCAGAAAGTGAATTTAAGTAAATAACACATTTACCATTGCAACAAAAAATTAAGATACTTGGAAATAACTTAGCCAAAGATTTTAAAGACTTTTATTCAGAAAACTACAGGACCTTGAAAAAAGAGACAAAGGAAATCATAAACAAGTGGAAGATATACAGTGTTAATGATTTTGTGGAATTAACATCCTTGAAATTTCCATACTACCCAAGGCAATCTATAGATTCAATGGAATTCCTATTAAAATACCAACAGCATATTTCAAACACTCCAAAAGTGTATATGAACCAAAAATGACGCTAAATGGCCACAGCAATCTTGAGAAAGAAGAACAAAGTTGGAGGAATCACAATACCAGATATCAAGGCATACTACAAAGCCATTATAGTCAAAATAGCCTCATACAGTCACAAAAACAGGCATATAGATCAATGGAATAAAACAAAGGCCCCAAAAATTGATCTCAACCATCACACTCAATTAATATTTGACAGAGGCAAGAACATACAATGGAGTCAAGACAGTCTCTTAAATAAATGGTGTTGGGAAAATTGGAAAGATATATGCAAAAAAAATGAAGCCAGACTACCAACTTACACCATACACAAGAATAAACTCAAAATGGTTAAAAGACTTAAATGCACATTGTGAAACTATAAAAATCCTAGAAGAATTTTTAGGCAGCACAATATCAGATATCACTTATAGCAATCTGTTCATATCTCCTAGGGCAAAGGAAACTAAGGAAAAAATAAACAAATGGGACTACATCTAAATAAAAATCTTCTTCATAGCAAAAAAAAAACAACAACAACACACACACACACACACACACACACACACACAACAAACATCAGCAAAACAAAAAGGGAGGCCACTGTATGGGAGAACATATTTGCCACTGATATATCTGATAAAGTGTTAATATTCAAAATATACAAGGAATTCATACAACTTAACAAAAGGAAGGCAAACAATCCAATTAAAATATGGGCAAAGTACCTAAATAGACATTTCTCCAAAGAAGAAATACAGATGGCCATGAGACATATGAAAAAATGTTAAAAGTCACTGATCATCAGAGAGATGCAAGTTAAACTGACAATGAGGTATTGCCTCACATCTGTCAGGATGGCTACTGCCAACAAATCAACAAATGACAAGTGTTGGTGAGGAGGTGGAGAAAAGGCAACCCTAGTATACTGTTGGTGGTATACTAGGGAACCCTAGCCAATTGGTGCAGCCATTATGGAAAAAAAAATATGGAATTTCCTCAAAAAATTAAATATGGAATTGCCATTTGACCCACTGATCACACTTCTAGGCATATATCCCCAAACATCAATCAGTAAAAATGTATGCATCCCTATGTTCATAGCAGCACTATTTACAATAGCTAAGATTTGGAAATAGCCCAAGTGCCCATCATTAGATGAATGGATAAAAAAAGCTATGGTACATTTACACCACTGAATACTATGTAGCAGTAAAGAAGAATGACCTCTTTTCATTTGAGGCAGAATGGAGGGAACTGAAGAGTGATATGCTAAGTTAAATAAGCAAGTCAGAGAAAGACAAGTATCACATAGTCTCACTCATATGTGGAATATAATGAACAAAATAAACTGATGAACAAAATAGATCCAGAGTCATAGAACCATAGAAATTAGTGAAAACTCAGAAGGAAGGCAGGAGATGGTGGGTAGGTATAAAGTGATAAACCAAAGAACTTGTATGCATATTTGCATAATCAGTGGATATAGACAGTAGGATTTTGAAGGCCTGGGGGCAGGCTAAAAGGGGTCAATGGGGGGAATGGATATATGTAATACTTTCAACAATAAGGATTAAAATAAAAGTAAAAGGTGATAAGACAGTGTTAGGATCCTGGATATAGTCTTTTGACCACTATCAAGTAGAGATAAAAATAACTATTGCAACAGTAAATGTAAATAGAAATAATAGAACAAAATAAAGAGATCTTTCTGAGCAGAATCAAGGAATAAAAAGGGCAACTGAAACCTTGACTCAGAATGCTGAATGATCAACAGAGAAACACATTATCTGACCAAGAGAACATAAAAGGTCTACATAAAACAGTCTACTAAAAATCTGTATGGAAGAGATAAAGCAATGACAGATATCTCTGAAGAAGTTTCCTATAAGGAAAAAAAAATGTTATTCCGGAAAGTGAAATCTTCCCTGAAAATATTGGGAAGAAACAAATCACCAATGTAGATGAGATATCAATAGAATGATTTCAAGCCACAGAGACTCAATCTGTCAAAAATTTCAACAAAATATGTCAACAAATATGAAATAAAGTAATGGTCTACAGCCTGGAAAAATTCAATATATATCTCAATTTTCAAGTAAAGAGATGCCGGGGAGTGCAATAACTATCAGACCTTTTTTCTAGTTTCCCACACAAGTAAGGTGATGCTCAAGGTGACACAATAAGTCTTGTACCTTATATGGTGCAAGAAATGTTGACATTCAAGATGGATTAAGAGAGGAAGAAGTACTTTGATATGACTAAGAATACTTGTTGAATATTAGAATGATCCAAAGATTTTCAGAAGTTTGGTCTATTTTTCAGACTGCATATAGTAAAGCCTTTGTGTGTCAATCTTAAAAAGCCATGAGTGGTTCAGAAAGAAATGGGTGTGTCTCAGCACCAGACTGCCCTATTGTGGAACCTGTATTATGGACAGAAAACCACTGCCAAAGCAAAATATGGAGATACAGGATAGTTTCTTATAGACAAAGGTATCAGTTAAGGAGACATATTGTCTTCCTATTGGTTTAATGCAAAATACATTATACAAAAAATGGGCTAGATTCAGAGAAAGGAGGCATTAAAATTGTTGGAAGAAGTATAAAAAACATATGACATGCAGATATTTTCTTGTAAGAAAATAACATTTAACTGTAAGAAAATAACGATGATTTGAAACAACTTCTGATGAAAGTGAATGAAGAAAATGCCAAAGCAGGACTGCATTTGAACATCAAAAAGACAGTTTATGACTATAGAAGAAATAGACAATTTTAACCTAGACAGTGAAGACATTGACAATCTGTAATAATAAAAGTGTAATATGCTAATTAGACCAGACATCCTTCCAGACAATCTTCCAGACAAAAGCCAGGGCTGTAGCTTCGGAATCAAGGCAGCTGCCATGGCTGAGAAGGAGGGATCCAGGCAGCCGCTGTGGCTGTGAAGGCCTACTCTTCCATGAATTTCATGCATCAGGCCTCTAGTATAAAATATTTTGCTTACCTTTGTTTCAATCATCAGTTCAAATGAAGATTGTAGCCAACATAGCAAGAGAAGGCTGAGACTCAGCTGGGCAAGCATGGAAGAATTGAGAAAGATCACCAAGAGCAAAGGTATATCATTACAGAACAAGCTGAGATCACCCTCACCATTGTATTCCTGATTACTATGTGTGGATGTAAGAGTGTACAGTGAAAAAGGCTGATATGAAAAAAAAATTAACATATGCTGTTGGAGGAGAGCTCTATGGACACCTTGGATAGCCAGAAAAAATGAACAAGTGGATTCTAGAGCAAATTACGCCTGAAACATCATTCAAGGCAAAAATGACAAAACTGAAGCTGCCCTATTTCAACACATCATAAGAAGGCAAGGTTCTTTGGAAAATACAATAGTGCTGGGGGAAAAATGAAGGCAGCTGAAAAAGAGAAAGACCAAATACAAGATGGATTAACTTCGTAAAAGAAACCATCAGCATGAGTATACAGAAGCTGAGTGGGGCTATTGAGGATAACACATTTAGATCATCATTCATTCATAGGGTGGCCAGGAGTTGATGTCAATTGAATGGCAAACAGCAGACACATCCTTTATCCTCTAGTTCCCCACCGTTGTTGGTCCGAGGTTGTTGATATAGTCCCTTCACTCTTACCACCTCCATGGAAGCATGAGGTGTCATTCTAATAAATCTCCCTGGTTGTTAAGCAGCAACTCTGCATAATGGAAATTACAGTCAATTACCCTTCCTACTAAGGTAACCCATTCTTTGCCTTCTGGCATAAGGAGCCTAATGTTACCACATGTTAATTGTACTTCAAGTTTGATGGAATGTTTTATCTCTTTCCCCTGATTATGAGTATGTTCTTACTTCTGCCACAGAAGTAAGACTCTCTACTACAGTGAAGCCAACGTTTGTGGGGGTCCAAAGAAAAAGTTTCATAAGCACTTCAGTGTGAGTGATGGTGAGAGGGGCATTTTACTTCTGTCTCCGGTTTCACATGATCTAAAGTAAAGATTTTGGGGACACAGCACCATATCTTAGTTATTTACTCAACACAAACACTTGGAATGCAGCTCCATAGTGCTCAACAGTATTGTCCTTGTACTAGCACTGTATCTGAGACTTTAATATGTCATTCCTTCTACTATCTAACTGGATAGTAACTGGATGTATTATTGTCAACAGCTCAGCTGCTATAAGGTCCATATTTACAAGACCTGCTTTTCAAACAACAAATAGTCCCCTGCCATCATTAGGCATGGCCTTGTTCTAGCAACACATACTTGTGTACTGCACATAACCTATCGCCAACATCACACAACATCCTTATATGTATGCCTCAAACCACTGAACACCAAAGTGTTCATTTTTGTGGCAGACCCCCAAATCCTTGATGAGGCCCTCCTTCATTCAGTAGTGTAATTAGGGTTTTGTTTTTGTTTTTTTAATCCTCACCCCCGGATATTTTTCTATTGATTTTTAGGGAGAGTGGAAGAGAGAGGGAGAGACAGAGAGAAACATCGATATGAGAGAAACACATTGATTGGTTGCCTCCTGCATGTGCCCTGACCAGGGCCCGGGCTTGGGAGGAGCCTACAACCGAGATATGTATCCTTGACTGGAATCCAACCCAGGAGGATTGAATTCTTTGGTCTGCAGGCCAATGCTGTATCCACTGAGCAAGACCATCTAGGGCTTATTAGGGTATTTAATGTACTTGTAACCTAACTCATTAAATTCTATTGACATGATGTCACAGTACACTAGTTTAGCAAGATGTTGTAGATGTTGCGAATATGATTCAAGTCCCTTAGGTATATACTGTGAAAGAGAGTAGAATTAACCATGTTCAGGGACAGTTAAAATAGATGCCCTACCCACATAAATTAAAGCTTCTTTTGTCAACTTGGTTTACCTTTTAAAAAAACAAATCAGCTTTTAGTTTTGCTGATCTTTTCGATTGTTTTTCTGTTCTCTATCTTATTTACTGCTATTCGAATCTCTGTTTTTTCCTTTATTTTACTCACTTTAAACTTAGTTTATTCTCCTTTTTATAATTCTTTGAGGTATAAATATAAATTGTTTATTTGATTTTTATTTTCTTAAATGTAGGTATTCATCATTATAAATTTCTCTCAGAACTGCTTTTGCTGCATTCCATAAATTTTGGTATGTTGTGCTTCTGTTTTTATTTGTTTTCATGCATCTTTGCTCACTTTTTTTATTTTATCTTTGACCATTTATTATTTAAGAGTGTGTTGTTTAACTTCCACATATTTGTGACTTTTACAGTTTCCCTCCTGTTACTGTTTCTAGTTTCAGACTATTGTGATCAGAAAATATACTCACTATTAATTTAATCTTTTTTTTAACATTTTCTGAGAGTTGTTTTGTAACCTAACATATGACTTGGAGAATCATTCATGAGCACTTTAGAAAAATGTGTAATTCTACTGCTATTGGGTGAAATGCTGTGGATGAATCTGTTAGATAAGTCTGTTTAACTATACATTAAAGTATAGTTCATATCCAGAATTTTCTTATTGATTTTTTGTCTGGATTATTTTTGTCTAGATATACACCTATTGCTAGAAGTCAGGTATTTAAATTGCCACTATTACTACACTGGTGTTTATTATACCCTCTAGATCTATAGCATTTGCTTAACCAAGGAAAGAGGGGATCACATAAATAAAATTATAAATTAAAGAAGCGATATTAAAATCACATAAACACCAAGGACCATATGAACCATTATACATAAACAAATTGAATAACTTAGAAAAATGGTTAAATTCCTGGAAACATATAACCTATCAAGTCTGAATTGTGAAGAAAACCAAAAAGAGCAAACCAATCAGAAGTAAGAAGATTGAGTCAGTTATCAAAAACTTCTCAATAATGAGCCCTAGCTGGTTTGTCTCAGTGAATAGAACTTCCGCCTACAGAATGAAGACTCCTGGGTTCTATTCTGGTCAAAGGCACATACCTAGGTTGTGGCTTCAATCCCCAGTAGGGGGCGTGCGGGAGGCAGCCAACCAATGATTTTCTGTCATCATTGATGTTTCTCTCCCCATCCCTCTTCTTCACTGAAATCAATACAAATATATTTAAAAAAAATGAAAAACAAAAACAAAACAGAAAATCTCTCAATAATGAAAGACTAGGACCAGGTGGTTTTCCAGGTGAATTCTACAAACGTTTATGAAAAGGAATTAATGTTAATCCTTTTCAGATTTTTCAAAAAAAAAAAATTGTAGAGGAGGAAACACACTCTAATTGATTATATGACATCAGCATTATCCTATTCCAAAGTCACATGAAGATACTACAACAACAACAACTAACAGTCAGTTTCCCTGATAAACAAAGATGCAAAGATCTTTAACAAAGTACTAGTGAACAGAATGGAACAGCACTGCCCTGGCCAGTGTGACTCCGTTGAGTGGAGAGCCATTCTGGGAACCAAAGGATTGCAGGTTGGATTCCCCATTAGAGCACATGCCCAGGATGCAGCTTCAATCCCCAGTTGGGGCCCATATAGAATCAACTGATTGGTGTTTTTCTCTCACACGTTGATTTTTCTCTGTCTCCCTCTCCTTTCCTCTTGCTCTAAAATCAATAAACATATGTCCTTGGATTTTTTTTAAATGAATTGAAAAGCACTTTAAAAGGTCTTACACAATGATGAAGTGGAATTTATTCCTTAGATGCAAAGATGGTTCAACATATGCAAATCTATAAAGTGGTACATCACATTAATAGAATAAAAGACAAAATTATATACTCATCTGAATAGATGCAGAAAAAAAACATTTTACAATATCAAACATTTTTTCATGATAATAACTCTCAACAAATTGTGTGTAGAAGGAATCTACCTCAACATAATAAAGGCCATATATCACACATATGCTGCAAACATTATACTCAAGTGTGAAAGGCTGAAAACTTTTATTTGAACTCAGGAATAAGGTAAGCATGACATTCTCACAATTCCTATTCAGTACAGTAAGTAAACTCCCAGCCAGAGTAATTAGGTAAGAAAAAGAAATAACAGGCATATTCTTTGAAAAAGGTAAAGTAAAATGATCTCTGTTTGAAAAAACACATCCTAAAGACGCCTCCCCAAATTTGTTAGAGCTAATAATCAAATTCCATAAAGGTGCAGAATACAAAATTGATATACACAATTAGTTGAATTTCTATACAATAACAGTAAGCTATAAGAAACAAAAATAAAGTTTGATGATACTTGCAATATCATCAAACCAGAAAATACTTAAAATAAATTTAATCAACAAAGTAAAGATCTATACAGTTATTATTATGAAAAAAATGTTTGATATTGTAAGATGTTTTTTTCTGCATCTATTCAGATGAGTATATGATTTTGTCTTTTATTCTATTAATGTGATGTACCACTTTATAGATTTGCATATATTGAACCACCCTTGCATCTCAGGAATAAATTCCACTTCATCAATGTGTAAGACCTTTTAAAGTGCTTTTCAACTCATTAAAAAAAATCCTTACCAAAGGACATGTGTTTATTGATTTTAGAGCAAGAGGAAAGGAGAGGGAGACAGAGAAAGATCAATGTGTGAGAGAAAAACATCAATCAGTTGATTCGGTATGGGCCCCAACTGGGGATTGAAGCTGCATCCTGGGCACGTGCTCTAATTGGGGAATCCAACCTGCAATAAAAGCAATAATATATTGATTAAAGAAATAGAAAAAAATAAACATAGATGAGAAAAAATCCGTATTTATGGATTAAAAGAGCTAATATTAAATTTTCTATAGTATGTAAAGTTATTTGCAGATTAAATGAAATCCCTCTGAAAATTACGACATTTTTCATAAAAATACAAAAACCAATCAGTAAATGTATAAGAGACCACAAAAACTGAATAGTGCCTGTCTAATACTATTCATAGAAATTAACTTCAAATTGACTAAGGACTTAAATATGAGACCTAAAGCCATAATATCCTAGAAAAAAATAGATAAACTGCTTCTTGACATTGGTCTTGACAATAATTTTTTGGCCATGATACTAAAAGCCTCAACAATAAAAGTAAAACTCAACATGTGAAAATATATCACACTAAAAAAGTTACACACACACACACACACACACACACACACACACTCAACAAAATGAAAAAAGCAACCTAAGGAATGGTAAGAATAAAAATACTTGCACACCATGGAGTTGATGATGGGTTAATATAAGAAACACAACTAACAGTCTGACTTAAAAATGGGCAGAGGAACTAACTAGATATTTTCCAAGGAAGATATAGAAATGGCCAACAATTGTAGTAAAAATATGCTTAATATTACTGATCATCATGTAAATGCAAATTAAAACCACAATGAACAATCACTTCACACTGTTAGAAAAGTTATCTTTAGAAAAACAGGAGGTGAGTGGTGATGAAGATTTTCATAAAAGGAAACCCTGGTTCACTGTGGGAATATAAATTGGTACATCACTATGAAAAATAGTATGGAGGATCCTCAAAAAGTTAAAAATAGAACTACTTGCCCTGGTTGCTGTGGTTCAGTTGGTTGGAGAGTCATCCCATGCAACAAAAAGGGTTGTGTTTGATACCTCGCCAGGGTACTTACCTAGGTTGCAGGTTTGAACCCCAGTTGGGGTGGGTACAAGTGGCAACCTATTGATGTTTCTATCTCAACCCATCTGTCTGTCTGTCTCTCTCTTCCTCTCTTTCTATTTCTTCTCCCCCCTCCACCCTTCCTTTCTTTAAGATCAATAAAAAATAAAATAAATAGAACTACTTCATGGCCCAGCAATTCCATGTACATATAATAAAGTCATGATTTCATAAATATATTTATACTTCCATGTTTATTGCAATAGCTAAGAGATGAGGACAACCTAAGTGTCCATTGATAGATAAATGTATAAAAAATGTGCTATACGGTGTATATGAACAATGAATTCAGCTATTATAAGAGACAAGTCCTGCCATTTTTCATAGTATGGAGGGAGCTTAAGTACATTATTCTAAGTGAAATAAGTCATAAAAAAGACAAATACATGTATGTTCTCGCATATATGTGGAATAAAAAAATATCCTCAGAAACAAAGAGGAGAATGATGGTTGCCAGAAGGTAACGGTGTGGATAATAGCAAAGAACATAGCCTTTCAGTTATGAGATGAATAGGTTCTGGGGATTTAAGGTCACTACAGTATAGTTAACAGTACTGCATTTTATACTCAAATGTTGCTTTGACAATAGAGCCTTAATATTCTCATCTTAATAACAATAACAAGATGGTAATTATGCAAAATGAAGTGTGTATTAACTAATCTTATTGTGGCTAACCTACACATATATATGTGTAGCAAATCCTTGCATTGAACACTTTAAAATTACACATGGTGTATGTCAATGATATGTCAACTAGGGGCCCGGTGCATGAAAATTTGTTCACTCAGGGGTGGGGGAGTCCCTCAGCCCGGCCTGTGCCCTCTCAAAGTCTGGAAACCCTTGAGGGATGTCCACATGCTGGCATACCTGGCCAGCCTGGGTGAGGGGCTGATGGCTGTTTGCAGGCTGGTCAAGCCTCCCAGTGGGAATCCTCACCCCATAGGGGTGTGGCCAGCCTGGATGAAGGGCTGAGGGCCATTTTCAGGCTGCCCACAGCTCCCATGGACCCAACGTCCCAGCTAGGCTGGCTGGAATCAGGTTTCTGGGGTTTATTTATCTTCTATAATTGAAACTGTTGCCTTGAGTGGAGGCCTAGTCAGGCAACGAAGCCTCCTGTTTGCTTCAGCTCCAGCTCTGTGGCTTCTATAATTGAAACATTGTTGCCTTGAGCAGAGGCCCAGCCAGCCTAGGCAGGCAGTTTCAACTCCATCGCTGGTGCTAGTTTGCTCTAGCTCCGTGGCTGCCGACTGCCATCTTGGCTGGGTTAATTTTCATACAGCCACTCTGATTGGCGGGTGGGTATGGCTTGGCTGGTGGGCGTGGCTTAGGTGTCTCAGAGTGATGGCTAATTTGCATATTACTCTTTTATTAGATAGATAAGCCTGTGGGGGAGGAGGGGAGAGATTCTTTTGTTCCTATTTAAGAATAGTCTGTTAACTAGATTAATAGACACATGAGTGTCAAAGTCTGTGTTAATCTGTTCTAGTAGAAATATCACATTATATACATAGCTGTAACCGTGGCTATGGTTGGACTAAGTTTACAGTAGACCCCTGTCATCTTCCAAGAGTGATCATTGTTTGTAGAGGCCAAACTAATTAAATATGATTGTAAAGTGAAGCACTGCTATAGCATCCCTTAAAGCTTTACATTTTTAATGACGGCTTTAATCTCTGCAAATCCTGTTAGAATGCATTATCACTCCTATTTACTGCCATTTCTGAGGGTGTAGGGTGTCACAAAGGACTTTACTTAGTCCTTACTGTCATCCTGGCTCTTAGTCCATAAATCATGGAACCAAAATGAGGCCCTGCCAGCTTCTAAATATATTTATTCTAATTATACACTTGGACACTAGGGCAACAATAGCAAGGAAGGTCTACAGAAAGACTGAATTAATTGAGAAATTATTTGGCCTGTAATCCCATCTATATGTGGCCTCACTTGGACTATTACTAGATGTAAGATTTTGATGGTGTTTTGGTTTCTCTGGCACCAACGACACATCAGAACTCAGAGCCAGCCAACAATTCTTATAAAGATTGAATCTTACTTTTTTTCTACAGTATAGTTAGTCCAATACAAGGAGTGACAATAGCAGTTTGACAGTTGTTTGAATGGAAAAGTAATACAATAGTTAATAAATAATAATACAAGAATAAACTCTGTGTTTCACATACTCAAAACTGCAAGCCTATGTTTGTTCCACCTTGTATATTACTACAGGTATCTTCCAGAAAGTAATATTTAGCATAAAGACTTATGGTAGCATTGCAAAGTCTTGCTTCAGTCAATGGATTCTGGGCCTATGACCTTCTTTACTCTCTTTCACTGGGGATTGACCTATATCATGGTCTATCAAATTCCAGGGAATACATTCTCATTGCCTTTTGAGAATCCCTTTTGGAAATTACATCTTGCCTCTGACAGTCAAATGCCACCACCTTGCTCTGCCATTGTAGAATCCCCCGATTGGTACTCTCAGCCCTATGCCTGCAATGTTTCCAGGAAGCACAGGTCCATAGTAGCATCTCTACTTAATTGATCCAGCCTGCAGAGCAGAGCCAATACCAATGTCATTAAGATGCTCAGTCTCTCTGCCACTATGTATCTCCTTATCCTAGGAGTGTCTATTGGCCTCCCTAGAACACATAGTCAAGTGATGTTTTCTCGGGTTTTACATATTAAATCCATTCTCTTCCATGAACCATTTGGCCCTTCCCTCAGTACTGTGGCACCGCAGTCCTTCCATCTCCATGGCATTTACTGTTAACCATCATTTCAAAGCTTTAAGGAGCCATACCCACAGCACACTGAGGTTGTGTTCAGCTAACCTTGCCAGAATGCTAGGCATAGGTCACTACTCCACCTTCAATTAATTCTTCTCTATTTGAAGTTTTAGTTCAATTCCCCACACACCTACGATCCCTTAAGGTCTATTTCCACTCATCTTCCCCTGATTCCTGCTGGTGTCTTATTATGTAGGTGCTAATTTTTTATGTTTGCAGTTATTCCTTCTGGATATTACACTGTATATCTTTGCCTTAATGCTGAGATTTGGCCCTGCTAACCGCCCTGGAGATAATAAGGGGTGATGGAGGAGAAGCTTTAGATGAACAGCATCAGCTTGCAAAGCACTTGCTTTAGGTGAAGTCCTTAAGGGCCTCACTGATAAGGTGACATTTGAACCGATACATGAAAAAGGCAACAAAATAAGCCAAAAATGAGATCTGGTGTAGGAGTGATCCAGCTAGAGACAACTTGAAGAGCAAAACACCAGAACAAAAATGTGGCCAAAAGAATTAAATGGGACTGTGGGAGCTAAAAAGTGTGTTTGGAGATGTCTGTGAAAAAGAGAATGGTAGGAAGTGAGAAAAAATAATGCACTAATCCTCAAAAGCTCTTTATGGGGCATGATCTATCATTTTCTTCAACTTAGAGTTTAAGGAAATGTTCAACAATTTAAATAGTTTGCAAAAGCAGACTCCCTTAAGGATAATATTTAAAGCACATAGAGTTATTTATAAAATATGTATTCTTAAGAGTTATACTGTAGTAGTGAGTGAAGAAATAGTGAATCAGCATAGTTTTGCATAAACCCATGGTCTGTGAACCCTGAGAAGAAAGATTAATTTGATGTGAACCCTAAGAAGCAATTTATCAGCTGAAATGGACACTCTATGGTTCATAGAGGGCCCACATGAATAAGAAGAGCCTAGTGGCCACTTGCTGACAGGCCTCCTCATGCACT
The DNA here is from genome assembly GCA_004026665.1 of Murina feae. NCBI lineage: Eukaryota > Metazoa > Chordata > Mammalia > Chiroptera > Vespertilionidae > Murina > Murina feae. Next base: position 38,881 of record PVJC01000062.1, on the reverse strand, counting down.
CCATACTTGGAAGGACCTCACACTGGACCGCAGGCTTCCCCACTGCACCCCACTGTTTACACCAACTGACTCAACCGCTGCTGCAGGGAAACCCTGGCTTCATCTCTCTACCAACAAATTGAGACCTCTCTGTCAAATCAGAACTATATAATTTGGGTACATCATTTATATAAAATAGACCGAACTGAGAACCTGGGTGAAACTTTGTCTGTAAAATGTGGCCTCTCTTTTGTCTTAGTGGAACACAATTTAGGTTGCCAACTGATCCTGTATCCCAGGCTGCATCTTTGTTTACACAGATTTTTCTTCTTTCTATATTTTCCTCCTCCATTTATTGCTCACCACTCAATAATGCACCCATCAGGGCTTAGCCTCAAGATTCTGTTTATAAATGCACCACATAAAAACCAAGCACATTTGCTCACACATACACAAGCACCCTAGCACATATAAAAATAATTTAAAAATGCAGAAAAATAAGGTGAGTTATTCTGGAAAACCACTCAAGCCAACCACCCTTGCGGCTAAAAAGTGAGAGAAGCCACTGCTTTTGTTGGCTATGGGCACCCAGTTCCTTTCACTCTGAGTCTTATGGCTGACTCATTTGCATATCACTTCCGTTGGCCATGTCATGTTTAAGTGAAACATGGTACTTTATTGGACTTGTTTAACTTAAAGAAATATTTCCCAAGCAATAGCTAAGAGTTTAATTTTTTTAATTATTGAAAGTAAAATTTTCTGGATTCCAGTTGGTGTTCAAAATAAAGAACAATCTCTATGTTATTCAACTCAAAATAAATTCTGTCTCAGCCACTTACTGAGTGATGCTAAGTCATGGAATTCTATTGAGTTTCAGGCTCAGCTTGGGCACCTGTGAAACAAATACTAATACTCACTGGTTCATTGTGAAAATAAAACTAATGGAAAATAACCAATGCAGGGCCCAAACAAGTCATTGAAGACACAGGATAAATGTAATAGTCTAACATTTGTTTAATAAAACAAAACCATTTATCTAGTGCCTACGATATGTAGATACTGCTTCAATTTTTGGTATATATTAACTTATCCAACTGCCACAATATTTTCACTAAGTACTATTATTATCATTTTATACAGCTATTGATCGCCCAAGGAGCTGAGAGAACTTGCCCCAAACCCCCATGTCATTAGCCAGGCCCTGTTCTCAGCACTGAGGGTCCATAATTCAGTCCTTATGCACCCTAGGTGGGACTTATGGTATGGCTAGCATTTTGTGGAGGAAGAGAAGAGTTTCAGAAAAGCCTGGTAATACATATGCAGTCCTGATGGTTATAATAGGGAAGGAAACTCAACCACTGTGCCCTCTGCCCTGGGTGAACAGTGAGCCTAAATAAGTCAAGGAAACAAAGAAAAAGTCTCTTTCTTGAAAATAACGTCCTGATGAAACACCATTGTTTTTAATGGTAATGTAGTTTTCTGATTCCTGAGGCCATTGGCAATATTGCTGAGACTCGGAAAAGAAACAGAAACGCCAGCCTCCTCTTTGTTAGGGGGTTAGCCCCTGTCACACACCACCGCTCTCAGCCTCAAGCTGAGAGGGCAAGCCAGCACTCACTTGTAAAGGAGAGATAACAGGGACCTAAATGGTTTTCCACATCTCAATTGAGATATTTATTCATGTGATAGAAAAAAGTCACTGCATTAAGGTAATTTGATTTAGAAATATTTTCCTTGAAAGGGTTCTAAATAATGTCTCCATATTCTATCTAATGAAAGTGGAAAGAGCCATATTTCCAATTAAACATTTACAAACACCTCACCCAGAAATTATTTTGCTGAATTTCTAGCAATAAATTTCATTGAAGTTAATGTGTGCTTTGAGAATAAAGTGTTTATTTCCATGGAAAGAGGAATAAAGAAAGCATGTAAACATAATTTTAAGTTCCCTGAGAGAAAAATCTCTGAGGATAGGTGGTCTTTATTGATCTATGTTTGTGAAAAAATTGTTTTGCTGAGTATTTGTAAAGACATTTTATCAGTTATTTTATTTTTTGGTTTAACACGAGTGTCTGTCCTTTTACCCTTGCACAGTGTAGTGATGAAATCTCACTACACTGAGTTTCAACCATGTTTATTTGACTGTCTTATCCACTAGAGTAGGAGCTTTGTGAGGCCAGAGGTTTATCATTACTTATCTTTGTATCCTCAAAGTCTTGCCTGGAGCCTGAGGATGAAGCAAGAGGCTGCCCAAGTTACAACTGCAGAGTTCACTGTACAGGGACCATGAGCCTGAAGGTATGTAAAGGGACAACCAGGAGACCTGTGCTTGCAAACAAAATGCTCAGTCTATTTTAGTGTTTCTCAATTATCCTTCTCCCTTGATACTCCAATCAAGAAGATTTTGAGAAAATTAATGTTCACAGTTTGCAGTATGAAAACAATACATATTTATTTTCTAAATATAAGGTCATAGCCAAGTATTGAATATGTTATTTGCCACTACTTCCCTACCACTTCCCCCGTGGAACACTGATCTCCTTTGGAGTCTTTCCTCCCCATTACTTGAGAAAAGCTAGTATTGGTAAGTAAAACCATACATCCTTTTAAACATGTATTAAACCACTACTAGAAGAATGGGTTATTAACCACATTGTCAAGAGTGTACTGCGTATGGAAAATGATGTTGTAGAGATCCAAGCGTTAGTCATATTTGAAACAAGCTTCTTACGTGTACACTGTCACAGTTAAAATTAATGTGTTTAATCATCCAAGCATACACTCTCATGATATTGCAGAGGCTGGGGCAAATCTCTTTCTCCTTTTACTGCTGTGATTTTGGCCTCCCGGGGCATGCTCCACTTGAAAGGATGTATGCAGAAGATGTCACCTGCAGTCTTCATTTCTGAATGCTTCCCCTGCTACAGCTCCAACTGGCAAAGATCTGAGCCTATGCCAGTGCCTATGGCTTTATGTCAGCTTCCTTTTGCTCTTAAAGAATAAAAAGAAAAGTAGATCCCTTTCTAGTCTCATATTTCGTTTGCACAATTTCTCCCCTTATGCCTTTTTAACGAACATTCCTATCTCCCAAATATCACTTCCCTTCTCCCTTGGAAGCCCATTATCCCACTGGTCTTTGAAAGACATTTCTTTATGGTCATTCAAACAACAATAAAATGGAGTCTTTCCTAATGTGGAGCTAATTTACTCATGCCTTTCCAACTACAAAATCTTACCATCTGTTGGTTGAGTCACTGACTGTCTGGTTGTGAAAAGCATGCAATCTTAGTAGAAATTTTGGCATTTGGAAATTAGCCGTTGAGTAGCTGGAAACCAATGAAATATTTCAGGAAGCATAGTAGCTTCTGCCAGGTGTGTGCATTCCTGCTGTACTCGGTTCTTGAGCTCAAGGGCCAGGCACTGAGCTGGGCTTGCAAGGGAACAAGCAAAGGCTAAGGCTAGTTGGCTCTGCTTTCCAGAAGGTCATAGCCCGTTGAAGAAAGTTTCGTGCCCAAATTCCCACAGTTTATGTTAAGTGACTGACTCAAAGTCCACTCAATAAATACTGCAGTGTTTTAGAAATGGAAAAGGTTAATAAAGTATGAATTTAAAAAAACACACAAAAAAACATACCTGCCCAGCCAGTATGGCTCAGTGGTTGAATGTTGACTCATGAACCAGGAGGACCTGATCAGGTTGCATGCCTAGGTTGTGGGCTTAATCCCCACTAGGGGGCGTGCAAGAGGCAGCCAATAAGTGATTCTCATCATTGATGTTTCTCTCTCTCCTTATCCCTTCCTCTGTCTGAAATCAATAAAAATATACTTGATATATTGTTTAAAAACATATGTATTACCAGTAGCCTCAGTTCCTAGAACTTAATGTCTTTATGAATTGGTCACCCAACAACTGACTTCAAATATCCCCATTTACTCCTCTAGTATATTCTCCAACATTGATTGCATTTGGTGGGGCAGGGGCAGAGGGCCTCCTTTTCTTTTCTTGGAATGTAACTGTGAAAACTCAGTTTTACCTTTTCTCTTGTCCTTTGTCACATTCTCAAATGGAAAGGCAGTTTATAGAGCATTAATAACACCTGCAAGAAGTGAAAGGGACCAGTGTCTCTGATCAGAGGGCTGGACGCCATCCTTTATTACAGACACGCATGAACTTCCAGTCACAGCAATTTTCCAAGGACTGAGCTCCTCAGGTTCCACAGTTGCGACATAGAAACCAGAGGCTCTTAGAACAGGTGCACAAAACTGATATTATAACTTATAAACCTAGTTTCACTCTATTTAAAAAGTTAAATTTACTATAAGACAATGCATCCCAGGGGAAATGGAGATTAATCTATAATTTGAAATACCATAAAGTTTGGTAGAGAATTCAGAAGAAAATATATTATAGAAATAAGATATTTCCATGATGTCCAATGATGTATCTTCTTCCCCTCTCATGATTCCCAGGGTTAATTTTATTTCTGTGAAGTTCCTGGTCATCAGATTATTTACCTGTCCAAATACTTCAGATAGGCCTAGTGCTTTATCCTTTCAATTGGTATTGGGTTTTGTTTTGATTAATTTATTATTAACTCTGAATCTCTGTAGTTTCAAAGATTGTTTTTCTACCCTTCAAAAAAGTAGCCCAATTAAAAAGACATCCCAGGTAGAGAACAAATATCAAATAGCCAAGGTTAATGATAGCTATCTCTGACATCCCATATTCTCTTCTTTTTGTTTCTGACTAGATGCTTTGATGACTATGGGTTCTTGTTGATATGTGTATTACCATGGTTTCCCGAAGGATTTAGCAGAGTGGAGATGCTGAGTGCAATTCTTAGCACATGGTAGGTGCTATAAATGTTTCTTAAATTGAATAGTTTCCTGAAATTAAAATATAAAAATATTGTCAATTGTTTTTAAAAAACAATAAGCATGCAATTTAATTTTATGATGCTACTTTTTTTCATATGATTGGCCAGGAGGTTTGGTCTAAGAGCCTTCATATTTACCTCCTGTATACAAGACAGAAATATGATTACCTACTATCACTAAACTGTCATATTTTAGGCCATATATCTATTTATTGATCCTAATTTTTACCTCCTGAAAAAGAATGTTTGTTCTCCTGGGTGATGAAGTCAATCATTCCAATAATCACTCTTTTAAGTTTATCATAGAACATCTTTTATAAAAGTAGATTTTTTGAGAGACAAAGCATTAGTTCCCTACTCCTTGTTCAGAAAGCTAGGTAAAATCTGGTGCTTTATCTGGTTTTTGCCCTAGGACCAACTCATGGTAATGATTATTGCCAAATATTAAGGAACCACATGTATATAATATAGACTCAGTAAAAGCATATTTTTAATGGAGACTGAGTACTTTAAATTCAAGAGAGCCAATAGCCAGAGGACCTCAAGTATGAGTGGCAAGAGAAGAAGAAAACCACAATTCAAAGTATCCAAGAGTGTTCTGGCTTTGCAGATTTCTGATAGCTAACTCTCAGGTCTGCCATCATTTACGGTTGGGCAACTCAGGGTCAGGACAGCAAAAAGGCACTAGGTTTATTACTTCATGCTATATTTTTAATGTGAAAACATATAACTTCCTGAACATTCTGCAAAAATGTACATAGTGGTAATCATTCATATATCACTTATTGTGGTGAGATAAAATAAATGTATATTGAAAAGGAACATTCTGAAGTGCACCATTGAAATATTAGTCACCGTGGTAATCATCAGTGGTCTCTTGTCTTTACTTGCATCTCACCTGAAGCACCATAGTCCATAACTAAAGGTAGAGCTACATTATTGCACAAGAGATGACACCTAATTGCTGTCTACAGTTGAATTCCAGAGCAAATATGAGAGTGCAGACTATTTCCACCTGAATGATACTTCACCTTTTAAGCCAAAATCACTTCAAGGAAATTCCTTATTGTTTTCCATAAAAACTGTATCCTTTTCCGATGTTATGATTGGCTCCACCAGTTATTAAACCAAAAAACAGGGAGGCAGCCTTGTCCTAAACAACTAATCTAATTGATTTTCCTTATTAGTTGTTGCATCTATCTCCTTGCTGTTATCACTGTTACTGTCTTATCCCAGCCTGTAGGCTGTTGGGGTAATCTGATTTGTTTCCCAAGTTTTTTTCTAAGTCGTCTTACATGTTCTCCAGTACCTCTGACCAAATTTTGTCATTAATAAAATTAAAATTATTTTAACTCTGTGAGTTAAAATAAAAAGCAACGTTACAGCCAGGAACACAAAAGCCATTGTGATAACCCCAGATGCTTATCACTTCCTTCACTTTCTGGTAAATTGTTGGGAATTTGGGTGTTACAGTGGTCTTGTTCCTCAAGAATTATATTCCATGACCGTCTCTTTGCTGCACTCTCTGTGTCCCTCACCGCTTACTCTCAGATGGTGTCTGGGAGTGTCCATCCTAAGTCACTCCCTCAGGGCAAGTGCATTCCATCTTGTTTACTGAAATGGAAATTACTACTCCCCACCATTAATCCATGTCATCTTTTAGTGAGGGCACTTGTCATTACAATCACCTTAACATTATCTATTTAAAACCAGTCAGGTCATCACATTATTTAAAAGAGTGAGATTCACACTGTAGCTAAAATAAACATTTTTTAAAAGCCAATTACCTTAATGAGTTGTAGGTGGGGGTAAAAAAAAAAAGGTGTTTGAAAGGACATGCCAAGGTCAAGTGAGTGATGGAAGCCAAAGGAGTGCTGGTTAACTCATGCAGCAGAGAAAGCAAATGTGTGTGACTCTCCAGAGCAGAACAGACAGCTGTCCTACCAGGCACTGTCTGAATCCTCGGTGAAAGGATATGGGAAGAGTGGAGTAGTACACATACTGGGAACTTGAACACAGCATTGAAATCTATATCATGGAAGGAAAAGGAACTCCTGGGGGAGAAAAGAAAGTAGTGAAGCAAAAGATGTAGATGTAATGAAGGTTGTGGTGATATACACACAACCCAGGCCTTTTCGGACATCTCTCAACTGCTATGGGTGCATCTGCCAGGCCATTTTAAAGTCAAATCTATCCTGGGCTGAATCTCTCTCTGTCTCCCAAATGTTACCTGGATAACATCTCAATCACTCAAGGCAAAGGACATGCAGTTATTTAATTTGTAATAATGAGGATTAACTAGCTAACTGAAATAGGTAGACAGGAAGGAGGCGCAGTCCAGGCAGATGGAAACATTTCTGGCCTGAGCAATTGGGAGATCAAAGGCAACTCCAACTAGCAAGGTAGGTGGGAGAGGAAGTGGTGCCACCACATGGGCTTTAGACTTTGAAACTAATATTATCTAATATAATAAAAGAGAAACCTGCAAATTGACCGTTACCACCAGCCAATCACAGTGGCTGTATGCAAATTAACCCAGCCAAGATGGAGGCCAACAGCCATGGAGCTAGAGCAAACCAAAGGCTTCTGTTGCAACTGCCTGCCTAGGGTGAGTGAGCCTCTGCTCACAGCCACGCCCACCAGCCAATCAGAGCGGCTGTATACAAATTAACCCAGCCAAGATGGAGGCTGGCAGGGCAGCTCTGCACTGGGAGCCTCCACAGCCGGCATAGCTGTGCCAGGTGTGTCAGCTCAGTGGGAGGGAGGGTCTGGCCTGGGGCCTCCTCGGGGCATCCAGGAGCGCCTGCCCTGGGGCCACTGTCTGGCTCCACCCCCCGGGGGCCTCCACCAGGCATGTGGGAGAGTGGGTCCTCCACGGGGCTTGCAGGAGCAGCCATCCTGGGTCCACTGCCTGGCTCCGCCCTCTGGGGGCCTCCCCAGGGCATGCGGGAGCACGGGGGCCTCTGCAGGGTGTGTAGGAACAGTCATTCCGTGTCTGCAGCCTGGCTCTGCCCCGGGGGCTCCTCGGGGGCGTGCAGGAGCACCCATCCAGGGTCCGCTACCTTCATCCACCCCCCTGGGGCCTCCACAGGGCGTGCGGGAGCGTCTGCTGCACAGTGCAGAGAATCCGAAGCCAGTTCACTGCCCAGCTCCACCCCCGGTGTGTTTGCTCAGCAGCAGGGCCCCACTGAGGGAACCTGCACCAGCGTCTGCCCCTGGCTTGCCACCCAGCTCTGTGCCAGGTGTGTCCCCTCAGCGGTGGGGGCCCACCAGGCGTGTGAGATCGTGGGCCCTCTGGTGGGAAACGTCCAGGCCTGCACTCATCAGCTCTCCCACCCCCCAGTGCACAAACCCTGAAGGGGCTGTGGACAGCCTGAAAATGGCCCTCAGCCCCTCACCCAGGCTGGCCAGGCATGCCAAGCAGGTGGACATCCCCCCCGAGGTGTCCCAGACTGCAAGAGGGCACAGGCCGGGCTGAGAGACCCCCACCTTCCGAGTGCACAAATTTTTGTGCACTGGGCCCCTAGTGTAACAGAATGACCAATGAGGAAAGCACAGGGGTCCTAAATTAAAACAAGGGTCCACTTAGAAAGGGTCAGGTCAAAGAACTGCAGCCTTTATAAACCAGGAGACAGAGACTCAGCAGATTTTAGATTTTATGATTCAGATTATTTATATATTTTTTCCCATTAGAGAGGGAGAAAGCAGGCTTTCTCCATTTGGGGGCCCCTTCCCCAGGAATCCCCTTTGGAGACACACTTGCCCAGATAGAGTTTGCATATACTTCCAATAAATGTCTATATATCTATTAAATAAATCTGTTAGTCCACGAGTTTGAGTTTATTCTTCAAACTTCCTGAGGACAGGGACCCACAAAATAAACTGTATTCTGAAGCTCATGTTTCGGTAAGAAGAGCTATTAGTTTCATTGTTTTTTCCCCTCTTATCCTGATCCAAATTTTCCCTACAGATATTACAAACCAACTGACAAACTGTTCTCTACTTTTCAGGAAAAAATATAAAAAGTGAAAAATTAAACAAATAATAATAAAAAAGACATCTGCATTCTTCCATACATCACTTTTAAAATTTCAGATTTAAAGGGGACCATGCTCCTCAAAGAGGGATACATGTGCATGCACCAAGGCATATACAAGATATGAAAAAGGACACAGTAAAATTCCCAAAGTAATTCTCTCCTGGGAATCAAACTTTGCATTAAGAATCCTTTAATTTTGAATTCTAAAATGTCTTTGCAAGTCATGTATCACCTAATGCAGTGGTTCTCAACCTTCTGGCCCTTTAAATATAGTTCCTCATGGTGTGACCCAACCATAAAACTATTTTCATTGCTACTTTATAACTGTAATGTTGTTACTGTTATGAATCATAATGTAAATATCTGATATGCAGTATGGTCTTAGGTGACCCCTGTGAAAGGGTCGTTCAACCGCCAAAGGAGTCATGACCCACAGGTTAAGAACTGCTGATAGAATTTTTATGCTAACAAATTTCATGGATTTTGTTAAGCTTGGAAGAGTAGAAAACCGGTATGCGCAATAAATGATTGGAAAATAATGTCTATGCTCTTTTTTGTTGTAATTACTTTCCTGAGTGTAATTAATTTTTATTAAAAATCAATACATTGAGAAAACCTAGATGGCAGCATAGGTAAATGCCAGTACTCACTGCCTCCCACATCGCATCAAAATTACAACCAACATACAAAACAACCATCATCCAGAACTGCCTGAAATCTGGCTGAGTGGAAATCCTGCAACTAAAGAAGTAAAGAAGAAAGCATAGTGAAACTGGTAGGAGGGGCAGATACACAGAATGAGCCAGTCCAACATCCACATGTACCTTATTTTTCTATCAGGAGGGATATCTTGGCTATGGAGTCCTCCCATTTGAACAAGGGGTCCAAGCCCCACACTAGACCCCCAGACCAGGGTTCCAGAGCTGGAAGAAGTCCCCATAATTTCAGTCTGTAAAAAAAAAGCTGGGATTGTGGCTGAGTAACATAGAGGTTGCTAGAGTCCCAGGGAGTTCCTCTTAAAGGGCCAGCACACGAAATTACAAGATCCCACTTCTTCTGAGTTCCAGTGCTGGGTGATGGCTTTGGGGACATATAAGGAGCTACTGGATTATCTATCATCAGGAAACTCAGGGTGGCTTTCTCCAAATGTGGGTTGCTCATAGGGGTTATAGTTCCTATACTGAAACCTCCCTGTCTCAGAGCTGTCTGGCAGCCATATCTGAGTTTCCATCAGTGTGGCCCACACCGTTTGCTCCACCATAGTAATTCACTGACACCCTGCCCACCTAATTTCCAGCCCCACCCAATGTTTGCAGAGGCTTTTCCATATGAGTGGCCAGTCTTGACTCAGGCTTCAGACTTTACAAAAATCTCTCAAATAAGCAGCAGCTGGTGTCAACATACCCCAAACCTGTCAATAAAAGGCCAAAGACCTAGCACTAGCACCAGCCTGCCTTGCTTCACAGCTGGGCCTAGCCTGGGCACTTTCAAGCCCAATATAAGTAGCAGCCATCTGCATATTTCTCTTCTAGCCAGGTAGCCTAGGCAGTGGCTGACTTTGCACCTTCTGGGAGGACCCAGAGCCAGTGAAACTGGAACACAGCTTCATACTATACCAGATTACAACTCTACACATCCGCAAGTGACATATTAAAAGGGAAGACTGCAAGTCCCAAAGCCCCACTGAAGCAGTTTCTGATCCATAGAGGTATCTCCTTCATAGCAGCTCTTTCACTGTAGTTGCAGCTGGTCCTTAAAGCCATTTGGCCCAGAGATCAATTTATCCCAGTGACACCAATAGCAAGCAAGGCTCAATTACAAGACTGTATGCACAGCCCACATAGGGGTGCACCTACCATGCCCAGCTCAGATGACTGGGGAGGCTGAGCTACTGGGCCCTACAGGACACCTACTATAAAAGGCCACTCTACCAATTACAGGAGGTATAGCAGCTCTACCTGATACATAGAAACAAACAAATAGAAGAAGCCAAAATGTGGCAACAAAGAAAAATGTCACAAATGAAAAAAAATGGAAACAAGCAAACAACTATATCCAGAGTTCAAAACAATGATTATAAGGTTGCTCAAGGATCTTCATGAGAGCTTCAAGGGACTTATTGAGAATTTCAAAGGTCTTAGTGAAATTGTCAAAGCCATAAAAAAGGACCAGTCAGAAGTTAAGCATACACTAACTGAAAAAAAAAAATAGGGATTCAACATTGGAGTAGAGGATTCTGAGAAACAGATCAGCGATTTGGAATATGAGGAAGCAAAAGACATCCAAACAGAAGACCAAAAAAAGAACTATTCCAAAAATATGAAGATAGTGTAAGGAGCCTCTGGGACAACTTCAAGTGCATATAGGTGGTCCAGAAGGAGAAGAGAGAGAGCAATATATTGAAAACCTATTTGAAGATATAATGACAGAAAACTTACCCTACCTGGTGAAAGAAATAGACTTTTCAGTCCAGGAAGTACAGAGAGTCTTGAACAAGAGGAACCCAAAGAGGCCCACACCAAGACACATCATAAATAAAATGCCAAGGCTTAAAGACAAAGAGAGAATCTTAAAAGCAGCAAAAGAAAAGACAGTTAGTTACCTACAAGTGTGTGCCCATACAACTGTCAGCTGATTTCTCAATGGAAATTTTTGCAGGCCATCATGGAGTAGCAAGAAATATTCAAAGTGATGAATAGCAAGCACCTATAACCAAGATTACTGTACCCAGCAAAGCTATCATTTAGAATTGAAGGTCAGATAAAGAGCTTGATAGATAAAAGGTAAAGATCATCAATTCATCACCATCAAACCAGTATTACATGAAATGTTAAAAGGTATTCTTTGAGAAAGAGGACCCTAACAGATTTAGTTCTGTGGAAATAGTGTCAGCCTGCGGATTGAAAGATCCCAGGTTTGATTCTGGTCAAGGGCATGTACCTTGGTTGTGAGCACATCCCCAGTAAGAGGTATGCAGAAGGCAGCTGATCAATATTTCTCTCTCAGCAGTGTTTCTAACTCTCTATTCCTTTTTCTTCCTCTCTGTAAAAAAATCAATAAAGTATATAAAAAAAAAAAGAAGAGGAAGATGAAGAGGAAGAGGAAGAGGAAGAGGAAGAGGAAGAGGAGGAGGAGGAGGAGGAGGAGGAGGAGGACGAGGAGGAAGAAGAAGAAGAAGAAGAAGAAGAAGAAGAAGAAGAAGAAGAAGAAGAAGAAATACCAAAAGACTTTTATGAATCTATATAAGCATAACCAATGGACACAAGACACTGGGGGGTAGGGGAGGCTGGAGAAAGTCAAGGGGAAGATAAAAGAGACATATGTACTACTCTTTGTAATATTTTAAGCAATAAAAAATAAAATAAAATAAAATAAAAATGCCAAGAAATACAATTGAATCTAAAAATCAAAATAAAGGAACAAGAAATCTAATGAAGAAAATAAACTGATGAATAAAATAGAATAAGAGGCATGGAAACATGGAACAGACTGACAAATTTCAGAGGGAAGGGGTGAGGGGCAGCAGGGAGAGATTAACCAAGGATCTTATATGTTATAGGCATTACCTATGGACATAGACAATAAGGTGGTGAAGGTCTGGGGCAGCTCGAGAACTGGGTGGAGGGGGGAATTGTGAAGGGGATCTGTAATACTTTCAACAATAAAGAATTTTTAAATGAATACTTTATTTAATAAGTTGAAATATTTCATATATCTATACTAATAAAAGGGTAATATGTTAATTAGAGTGGAAATTTTCTTTTGGATAAAGCCATGGTGGAGGAGTCCAAGGCAGAGGCAGTTAGGGGTAATTAGGCCAACAGGGGAGGGCAGTTAGGGATGATCAGGACAACAAGGGAGTTAGGGGGTGATCAGGCCAGCAGGCAGAGATGGTTAGGGGCAATCAGGTTGGCAGGGGAGAAGTTAGAGGGTGATCAGGCCAGCAGGAGAGCAGTTAGGGGTGATCAGATTGGCAGGGGAGTAGTTAGCAGTGATCAGGCAGGCAGGCAAGCAGTTAGAAGCCAGTGGTCCCAGATTTTCAGAGGGATGTCCAACTGCCAGGATAGGCCTGCAAGATCAGGCCTAAACTGGCAGTTGAACATTTCCCAAGGGATCCTGGATTAGAGAGGGTGCAAGCTGGGCTGACAGAACACCCCCCCCACACACACACTCTGTGCACAAATTTCATGCACTGGGCCTCAGGTATGTATATCTGATCTAATAAGAGAGTAATATGCAATTTGACTATCACTCCAAGACACCTAAACCATGCCCACCAGCCAAGCCATGACTCTCAACCAATCAGAGCAGCTGTATGCAAATTAGCCCAGCAAGATGGAGGCCAGAAGCCACGGAGCTAGAGAACACTGGAGGCTTCTCTTGCAACTGCCTGCCTAGGCTGGCTGAGCCTCTGCTCATGGTAACAATGTTTCAATTATAGAAGCCACGGAGCTGAAACAAACAGGAGGCTTCCTTACCTGCCTAGGCCTCTGGTCAAGGTAACAAAGTTTCAATTATAGAAGACAAATAAACCCCAGAAACCTGATTCCAGCCAGCCTCACTGGGACCTTGGGTCAATGGGAGCTGTGGGCAGCCTGAAAGCCTGAAAACAGCCCTCAGCCCCTCACCCAGGCTGCCCAGGTACTCCAGTAGGGACCCGAACCCTGAAGGGACTGTGGGCAGCCTGCAAACAGCCATGAGCCCCTCACCCAGGCTGGCCACACCCCAATAGGGTGAGGGTTCCCACTGGGGGGGCTTGGCCAGCCTGCAAACAGCCATCAGCCCCTCACTAGGCATGCCAGCAGGTGGTCATCCCCCTAGGGGTCCCAGAATGCGAGAGGGCACAGGCCAGGCTGAGGTACCTCCCCCCACCGCCCCAGTACACAAATTTTTGTGTACCGGGCCCCTAGTGTGTGTGTGTGTGTGTGTGTGTGTGTGTGTGTGTGTGTGTACTAGGAGCCCGGTGCACAATATATTGTGCACTTGGGGGGGTCCCTCAGCCCAGCCTGTACCCGCCCAACCTGCGACCTGCCACCCACCCATCATACCCCGCCCACCCTACACACCCTGGCCTGTTACCTGCCCCGCACACCCTGCTCACCTTGCCACCTGCATTGCACCCACCTCTAAGGTTGCACTGCCAATCTCCATCTTGACTGAGTTAATTTGCATACAGCCACTCTAATTGGCTAGTGGGTGTGGCTTAGGCATCTTGTAGAAATGGTCAATTTCAATATTACTCATTTATTAGAAGATATATATATATCTTCTATTCTAATTACTGTATTAAGATTTCTAATATATATATATATATATATATATATATATATATATATATATATCTTAATATTGTAATTCAAGTGTTTTTCAAAATACTTTAGGTTTTATCCTGAGACTCTTTGAATAATGAATAGAAAAGTTATAGAAACATGGAAGTGGTCCACCCTTGGTTACCCAATGTTACAAAGCCAATTCTTCTACTACAATAAAATTTACTTATTTTTATTACAAAAATACACATTCTAGTTATTTACAATTTAGAAAATGCAGTAAAAATCAGAGTTAAGATCATATTGCAAATAAAATTTTACACTCTGCTTTTTCTATTTACTAGTATTTTATAAGCATTTTTAAATGTTTCTAAAAATTCTTACTAAACAGTCTCAATAGTGGCTGCATATTATTCTGTTAGAAGTTTGCATGTTATAATTTATTTAATCATCTATCTTAATGTTGAGAATTTAAATTGTTTCAAGATATTCTGCATTTTAAATAGTTACTTGCTCCATTTCTGATAAAAATTTGTTATTTTATATTGTAGGTTAGGATAGATTCCTAGAACTACAACAACAACAGCAACAACACACACACACACACACACAACAAATACACAAAGGAAAACAGAAACAAGCAATCTTCTTATTTGTCAAGAGTAAAGCATTTCCATGGTTTCCCATTGGTATTCCCATGTATACAACTCCTGTAGGTCAATCAGGTTCATTAGGAGACCCCATGGAGGGCAATGTTCAGACAACTGCACAGTGTTGTGTTTCCTGGCAGAGCAGTTTTAGTCAGAGGCACCAGCAGTCTCATGGGGGAATCTGCCACCTGTAAGCTTTCTGGTTGGTGTCTTTAAGGCCACTCACAAGTCTGGTGACTCCCTGGATGGCCTCACTGCACTCACTGGCAACTCTCATCCCCACAGTTACAGTTTAGTACAGAAAACACCACAATGGGGGACACCTCATATCCACAGAATCTGAGTTGAGAGTTTGGTCTCTGACCAATGAAAATGAGTCAGCATTAATTCTGACAAGAAAACTCACATGGTCCACTTTGCAAAGGCTCAAAGTAAGCAGAATATGTTGTCTTCAGATACCTCCCCTTGTTCACTGGGCTTCTGCTCTATACAGCTCCCCCAAGGCTGCTCAGATGTTCTTATCTCAACATTCTTTTTTTGTTTGTTTATTATCTTTATTTTTCAATTATAGCTAATAAACAATATTATGTTAGTTTCAGGTATACCCAGAGAATATACATTGTATAACTTACTAAGTGATCATCCTGGTAATTCTAATATCCATCTGACACCATACATAGTTTTTATAATATCATTGGCTATATTCTCTGTCCTGTATTTTACAACCCCATTACTTTTCTGCAACTACCAATTTGTACTTATATTCCCTTCATTTTTTTTACCCATCCCACCAACTCACCTCTCATTTGGCAATCCTCCAATGTTCTCTGTATTTATGAATCTGTTTCTGTTCTGCTTGTTCATTTTTTAAAATTCTGCTGATAGAAATGTATTTATTACCATTTTATTATTTATACTTTTTATATTTGTTCTTCTTAAAGAATACCTTTTAACATGTAATACCGGTTTTGCAATGATAAACTCCTATAACTTTTTCTTGTCTGGGAAGCACTTTATCTGTATTTTGATTCTAATTGATAGCTTGGCTGGGTAGAATAATCTTGATTGTAGGTCCTTAGTCATCGCTTTGAATATTTCTCAACAACCCCTTCTGGCCTGCAAAGTTTCTGCTGAGAAATCAGCTGATGTCTTATGGGAGCTCCTTTAGAGATAACTGCTTTTAAAATTCTTTTTGTCTTTAACCTTTGGCATTTTAATAATAATGTGTCTTGGTGTGGGCCTCTTTGAGTTCATCTTGTTTGGAACTCTGTGCTTCCTGGCCTTGTATATCTATTTCCTATACTAGGTTAGGGAAGTTTGCTTGATTATTTTTTCACATGGGTTTTCAATTCCTTGCCCTCTCCTCTCCTTTTGGCACTACCATGATGCAAATGTTGGTACCCTTGAAGTTAAACCAGAGGTTCCTTACAGTATCTTCTTTTTTATGTCTTATTTATTTATTTTTGGATTATAATTTCCTTTTGCTATTCTGTTTGGGTGTTTTCTGCTTCATTATCTTCTAAATCTCTTATTTGATCCTTTGCTCTATCTCCTTCATTGTTAATTCCCTATACTATACTTTTCATTTCAGTTGTATTCTTTACTTCTGACTGGTTCTTTTTTATATGTTCTATCTCCATTTTTAGGATTTCTATCTCCTTGTTGAAGTTCTCACTATGTTCATCTACTAAGTTCACTGGTATTCTTATAACCAGTGTTTTGAACTTTGTACCTGGTAGATTTCTTGTCTCCATTTTGTTCAGTGGTTTTTGTTTTGTTTTATTTTGTTTCTGGGGTTTTGTTGTGTTCTTTCACATGGAAACTGTTTCTTTGTTTCCTTATTTTGGCTTCTTCCCTATGTTTATTTCTATGTATTAGGTAGGGCTGCTATGTCTCTCGACCTTGGTAGAGCGGTCTTACATAGTAGCTGTCCTTTATGATCCAGTGGCACAGCTTCCCTCATTAAATAAAGGGAACTCTAGGTATACCCCTGTATGCTGTTGGCCTATCAATGAGAGGAAAATACCCCCAGGCCAATTGGCTACAAGGGCTGGCTGCTACCACTGTGGAGGATCAGCTGTATAGGGACCAACCCCTGAAGCAGGACTTACTTTGGGACATTTTGATGCCTGCTGAGTCTTCTCCTTGAGCGTGTCACTTATGGATGATGTTGGTTGTTGCTTCCATATGGTCTGAAGCTTTCCACTAGGTGTGCTAGCTCTGGGGCCTCCCTGGAGGTGCAGGCCAAGGTCAGCCACCACTGTGCTCTACCCAAAGCCACCCAGCATGAACTATAAAGTGATCTGCAAATGGCTGCCTCATGTGCTGGGCTTGTAAGTGCCCAGGGGAGGCCATCTCTGTAGGGAACGGCTCAGAACCAAAAAAAAAAAAAAAAAGATCTTTGCCAGCGCTTCTGTCTGGGAGAAAACTGCCCCCTCCCCCTCACCAGCTCTCATTCTGATGTCTCACATCTCAGTTCCTCCCTGTATATCTCTTGTTTCTTTCAAGTTGTTGCCCTGGTGCTGGAGTTCAGAGAGAGTGAGTCTAAGCAAGTCAGTGTATAGGCCCTTTAAAAGGGCCTTCTGGAACCCAGCATCCCTCCAGTTCATTCAACCACAATGCCCACTGATTTTTATAGCTAAAAGTTATGGGGCCTTCTCTTCATCTGAAATCTGGGGTTGGGAGGCTTGGTGTGGGGCTGGGACCCCTCGCTCCTCAGGGGGGACTTCTGCAGTTGAGACATCCTCCACATGTGGATGTGATACCAGCTCTTCCCTCATCTCCACCCCTCCTACCAGTCTCAGTGTAGGACTTCCATTCAAACAGATTTCAGGGGGTTATGAATGACGGTTGTTCTGTAGTTTAGTTGTAATTCTGATGTGATTTGGGAATTATCAAGTACCATGTTTACATACTCAATCATCTTAACCAGAAACTCAGCTAAACATTCTTAAAGCTAGAGGCAATGGGATATAACTTCAGGTTGGGCTTGGAGTCTTAATCATAAATAGTCCATTCCAAGTGTAGAATATGTTTTAAGTCTGCTTTTTCTTTTCTTAAATATTAAAAACATTCTGTGTGTGTATTTTTGTTGGTGGTTGGGAGAGGCTATAGGTGTGCTTGTGTGATTTTACTTTAAATAAAATATAATAGTGTTGATTTCTCATCAAGCTTTGAGTAGGTGGAGCTAGGCCATGTCTGCCTATTGCCTCCTGGGTCTATGAAGCACAGTGGCCCCTTCTGCAGCACACAGGCCTTTGAGAAATCAAAGGGCCAGCTACAGAGCACTGAATCTCCACTCCATCCTGCTGTGAATTCCTAGTATTTATTCAGGAGTGATTATTCCTTAAAAACGTTTCTTACCTACTTGGTAACCTTGTTTTAACAGCAAGTTAGGAAGCAGTGGGGTGGGCATGGGTGGAGGGAACAGGAAGGAGTAAGGTCAGGCGCAACCATTAGGGCAAAGGTGAGGAATGACACAGCGTTGGGTTGGCCTCACTGATTGGTGTGAGGTCTTTGAAGACAAGTCCCTTCTTTGGTCCAGGACTGAGGCTTCTACCTGTTTTGATGTCAGTCTCATGGGAGGAAGTGCCCTGAGGCAGCAGGTCACAGGGTAGAGTACTGTGTCTGCAGTGTCCTGGGTGGGCAACATCCCAGCAATGCAAATCACCCACTCCCCCACTCACCACCATCTACTAGGTGTCTGTTATGCATTTGCACTTTAATAGGCATTTTATATGCTTCCTCCTTTAGTCCTCATTTAAGATGCTTAAAAATTCTCATTGTATATATGAGCAATAAAGCTCAATGAGATAAAGAATTAACTCACTCCATGTCACACAGTTCAAATTTGGAGGAGTCTCATTCCCACCCCCACTACCTATGCTGACTCTGCTCTGCTGGACTCAGGCTTCAGCCCAAAGACCTGACCCAGGTGCAACGAGGTGGAAAGGACCTTGAGGCTCTCCTAGAGCTGGTGCCAAAGTTCCTGTTAAAAGCATAACCATGAGCTGTGGTGGCTGTTACCTGATATTGTGCTTATGTGAAGCTCTAGTGAGCTGACTCTCCTCATTGTGGGTTCTTGTCCTAGAAAGTTTGAAGAATAAAACGTGTAGAAGCTTATTGCAAGCGTATACAGACTCCGTTCAGAGAGGAGTTCCCAGATGGGAAAGACCTGCTCTCCTCTCTCTATTGGGAAAACATCTAAGTCAGTTTCTGAGTTTCTCTGTGGGTTCATGAAGGCTGGCAGCTCTTGGACCCTTCCTGTTGGACGCTTCCTACTTTTCTAATTGGTCAACATTCCTCTATTCTCTGTGACTGTATGTCTTTTTCTCCATGGACCCCTTTCCATGATACTGCTTTTCCTGTCTCTAAACTCCTTTCATTGTCATATTGTTACTGAACAAGAGTTTGCTGCTCAATGCACACAGAAGCATGATACCAGCTTTTGAGAAAAGAAAGGTGCTTTATTTGAGATTTGACGGGCAAGGAGACAGAGGGCATGGGCACAACTCAGAGCTGCCTCCCCTGGTCCAGGATATGGGGCAGGGTTTTAAAGGGTAGCAATTAAGCATTTACAAGCGCTGCTGATGTTTCACAAGTGTTGCTGGTAAGTGCTCTATCCAAGTTGTAAACAGTGGTTCCAGGTCTTGTTAGAACCAGGACAGGGCAGGACCAGGTTTTGAGGTTACAACAATACAGTTCAGGCCAGGGCTTGAATCACACACACCTGGGCTAGTGCCTACTCTGCCACAGACGCATCTTATGATCAGTTACTTAATTTTCCTAAGCTTCTGTTTTTCCGTATGTGAGAAGGAATTTTGTTTTACTTCATAGAATGGTTGTGAGGAATATGCATGTGAACTTACACATGGGAAGCATGTTATACAGCACCTGGAACCAAGTCTCTGATCCT
Source organism: Murina feae (assembly GCA_004026665.1). Lineage (NCBI taxonomy): Eukaryota > Metazoa > Chordata > Mammalia > Chiroptera > Vespertilionidae > Murina > Murina feae. The sequence goes on along the minus strand of PVJC01000062.1, from coordinate 19,152 downwards.
GAAGCTTTGTAGCATGTGTGCTCTTGTTAACCTGCCATCATGACTTCCTGTTTGTCATCTATGTCTGTATCTCTATGTATAGAACCCTAATATGCAAATAGACTGGGCAGCAGAACAACCACACCATCGAATAATCAGTAGCTATGACATGCACTGACCATCAAGGGGCACGTGCAGACCATGGCAGGTGTCTGCCACAGTGGGATGGTGGAGCAGGTGAGCGGGGGTGCCAGTCCAAGGTGGGGCTCTGGTCGCTGTCATTGCCTCTCGTGGTTACCGAAAATTCTTTGCTTCCACGTGCCATGGTACCACCCAGTACTCTCACTTGCTGCCAGAGCCGGCCCCAGTCACACCCACTGCCAGCACCTGGCACCAGCCCCAATTTCTCAACACTGTCAGTGGGTGTAGGTGATGGCTGCTGGCCCCAATTGCCCTTAAGGGCTTCTCCACCTCCCCCTGCTTCTGAGGGGTGATCAGGGCAGCAGCCGCTGCTTGCACCTGCTGACAGCCCCTCTTGCACCCACTGCTGGCACCTGCCCCAATTGCTCCACACCATCAGCAGGTGCGAGTGGGGCTGGATCTGTGAGTGTGTGGGAGCAGCGGTGGCAGTTGGAACGGGGCTGCTGGCAGACAGGGGACCAGAGGAGGGGTGTTGTGGGAAGGGCCAAAACCCATCACTGTGCCCACCACAGCCTCTCGGCTCACAGTTCCTTTCCAGATGCACAAATTCGTGCACTGAGCTTCTAGTAATTAAATAACTGATGAGCTTAAAGAGAACCAAAGGGAAAAAAAATTCAGGTTTGGAAGAGAAAAGGTATTCCCAAGTTAAATTAGACAGGGAACTTCCTTGGGGAGGGAAAACCTGGCCAGATCCCTGGGTCTCAGGGCAAGAAACCAGGACACCAGACCAGTGAATGCTTGCAGTAGCACTGTGGGCTAGTGCACCACTGTGACCCTCCAGTTCATAGACTCCCAGCCCCGCTGAACACTGAGACACCTGAGATGTGAGGGAGGCCTGCCTGGCCCTAACTGAGAGTCCATAGAATTTGTCCATGTGCAGTCTGGCGTTGGGAGTCACTGAAGTTGCTGGATGAGATTCCATTTGTAGTCTGCTTAGGTGTCCTATTAGCTTAACTTTCTGCTCTTTCTCGGCCAATCAAGCAGCCTGTCCAACATGCCCTCTTACTTCCAGTTTTGCACTTCCACTCATGCTTTTCAGGGTTTCCACAATATCAGAACATTCTCATACTCTTCTCTCATCATTTTGAATATAACACAGTGGTTCTCAATCTTGACTGCACATTAGAATCACCTGAGAATCTTATTAAAATCCTGATTTCTGGGTCTCATCCTCCAGAAATTCTGTTTCTTTGTTATGGGGTGGGACCACAACATTAGTAACAAACCACTGCTCTAACAGAATGTGATTGTCTCAGCTGACTCCTTTTCTACCTCTATGGCAGCAGCAGGCCACTATCATCCAGTACCTGAGCAGTTGTGGCCGGTTTGTTAATGGACACTGAGCCCTGGAGGCATCAGGGCGTCCCGGTTTTCTTTGCAGTTCTAGCAGTGAACTAAAGCAGAGGGAGCAGTCTGAAGACCAGCATGAACTGAAATGTTTTGGAAAATATTAAATGATTGATTGTGTGAAAATGATAAAAAGTGTGAAATTATTTTGGTGAAAGATGATAAGCATGTGTGTTAAGCAATTCTTTGTGACTCCCTCCCCACTTCCACCATCTTGGCCAGGTTCTGATTAGCCTGCAGGAGCTGCACTTCCTATTATCCAGTTGAGATACATACTGCATTTTCTTATATCCCTACTAGTGACCCGGCATGTGAAATCACATGAGACCTGGGACCCCAGGACTCCTCGATGGATTGCCCAAAAGAAGTAGGCTGGAGCCGGCAGTCTCACCTCCATGATGTGCGCAGTCACAGGACCCCCAGGCCTTGCTATGCGGAGCAGTCACCAGGCCCTGCCTCAGCACCACACATGCAGCATCAAGTCCCTACCCACCCTATGTGCCTCGTCTCGCATGCAGCCCCACCCACCCACACACACAAGCAGCCTCCTTATGATGGTGTGAGGGCATCGCAGTGTGAGGGTGTGATGCCCACCTAGTCTGTTATTAATATAGATATTGTCCCAGGCCCTAGCAGACCAAGTATTAGGATAAGAGTGCAGTACTTTTGAATAGTGAGTGCTCAGTAAATGTGTCACTCTGATGGGGAAATAAGACATTTTTGGAGGGCTAGCAATTTGAATCTGTGCCAGTAACCTAATGTACATTCTTGATAGCCTATAATTAAGTCACTGCCCCTTTCTCCACAATCTGGTCTAGCAAGACCTGTTTTCCTAATTATGCCCAATTTACAAAGGGGCCATAAACAAAGCATGTATCAGCTTAGCTACTGGGGAGGCCATTGCACCACCCAGACAGGCATTTAGATACCATCTAAGTTCCCCATTCTAACTGACTCAGGGGGGCTGTGGAAGCCCACCATGAAAGCCTATAGTTAGGAAACAGGTAGAAGGCAAAGAAACTGAAGGGTATAAAAGGAAAGCTTCCTCCATATTGGCTTACTCAGGATTTGGAAAACTGACCCACTGAGTCACTGTACTAGTACATGTGAAACATCTGAAAATCAATGGGTTTATCCTGGACCTCCAAGTACTCCTGTGTATTTTCTGGCCACCTGGTAAATTCTGTAACAACTCTACATGACATACCCCACTTCCCTGAATGGCTGGCTGGTGGGGCATTTCTACTGTTGTATAAACCAGATACTGTATGCATAATTTTTTAAACAATAAAAATATGATGAAAAAGAAACAAGAACAAAACACCACTGACATCTGTGTAGCACAACCAACTCCCCCTTAGATCTGATCAGCTTTTCAGACTTAAGAAGGCTCTCCTAGGAGTACAGGTTTCCTGAAATACTTTGGCTCCTGTTGCCTTGAAAACCAACATATTATTTAGCCACCACCCCCTGCAATGGCAGGCGTAGCAGAGATTAAGGGTGAGGGAAGAATGGAACCATTTCATGGACATTAGAGGATACCCTCTTTGCTTTGCGTTTAATGTCCTTTATGAGACACTGTGCTTTACCTGGAGCAGGGCCTCAGGTAGTTCTGCTTTTGTCTCTTTTATTATCATCAATTTCATGATTTAACTGGAAGAGTAGCAGAAAAGGTAGCCATTTTCCCATAACAAACACCCACCACTTACAGCTATGCAAATACAAAGGGAGTTTTGAATGTGACCTTATGAAAAATAAGAAAAGTCAGCTTAGCTCTAACTGGTTTGGCTCATTGGATAGAGCATCAGCCTGCGGACTCAAGTGTCCCAGGTTTAATTCCAGTCAAGGGCATGTACTTTGGTTGTGGGCACATCCCCGGTAGGGGGTGTGCAGGAGGCAGCTGATCAATGTTTCTCTCTCATTGATGTTTCTAACTCTCTATCCCTCTCCCTTCTTCTCTGTGAAAAATCGATAAAATATTTTTAAAAAAAAGAAAAGAAAAGTCAGCTTAGTACCAATGGAAATGCCTTGTGCTTTTACTCTGGCCCCTTTGTGTATTTGTCATCCCCGCTAAAAAATTCTGCAAGTTGTTATGGCAATCAATCTCTTATGCAATGTCATGGATTTTGCTTAGAATCTTTGCATCGAAAGAGCACTTTTGTAATTTTAAACAAAGCCAAGTTGCTGTTTGGATTCTACAGATTACCCAGAGAGAGGCCCTGAACTGGTCTGGGTTTACCGGATTGACCTTTGCCCCAGCAGAGAGCAGGCAGCCACCCTCCCACAGTGATCGCTGGCATTCTGACTCTGGGTGGAATTTTGTCCTGTGTGTCCAGGGGGCTAGCCTCCATCTGGCCTAAACAACTACAGCTCCAGATAGTCACCATCGGAGAGGAGAGGAGACCTCTCCACGCTCGAGGAACATAGCCTCTGTCTGCAGGGTCAGGGCCTCAGGACTTGCTCTTCATCTTCCTGCAATACTGTCCTCCACATCCTATATGTCTGCTTCTCTCTTGTTCACTGGTCACCTTTATTTTATTTTGTTAGCGTAAAACATCAAAGAATTTTTGTGAGTTTATTTGAGGCAAACTGGCCACAATTGCCAGGAAGCAGAATCTCAAGGACTTGGGATAATGCTCTGGAGAATGGCAGTTTCTCACCTTGTTTAATACATTACAGTCAAAGGAGGAGACATAAGTGGGTATAGAAAATTCATTGGAAATAGATTAGGGAGGCGGGAAAAAGCAAAGCAGGGGAACATCTGGGATTGGATAAAAAGTGAAATGATAGACACATATTTCTTTTACTCAGGTGGGTACAGGATAGTTAACAGTCAGCAATTAACATGATAATAATAACAATGAAGGAATCTGTGGTATTTATCCTAGAGCCCAGGGCATTTGGTTGTGCTCTGAGTGGTCTGGAATAAAAGGAAGCTACAAGTTACTCTGACATTTCAAAGATATGTTATCTATGTTATGGTAAATGCAAAAAGATAATGGGCTAAGTTAAGGTAAAGATTGATCTTGTCAGGGAAGTTACCAGCCTAGGACAGGACTATCCACCATAACTGATTTTAGTTAAAGTTTTAATTTCAGATCATTCATTGTGGTTATTTTAGGTCTTTGAGTCTGCAAGGCTGCCATGAAGGACTTCCCTGAGCTTGTCAGGTTAGTATGTGGCCCCTTCGTCCACAATTAATTTTACTTTAATATTTTAATAATAATGTTTTTTATGTTTTTCCCATCTCCCCACCCCCTGCATTTTGGCAACCTTCAGCTTGTTCTTTGTATCAGTTGTAGGCAGTTAGAAAGACGTGAGCAGAGCAAGGAAGATGGGCCAGGTACAGAAGGTCACCAGGGTGGAAAGCACCAGGTGCCTAGAAATGGACAATCAATTGTAGGGTAAGACCTCACCCCATGGTGACCTTTCCTCCCCTAGGATACCTCTTGTGCAAAGGTTCCGATCCCCTGGCCTTTTCTCCCTAGAGATAACATCTATGCCACAAGCTGTATTGCAGCTCCAGGCTCAGATAAGCAAAAAAGCCAGTCACTGCTGAAGTCAAGACCAGCTGTTTTGCATAATGACCCCATGCCCTGGTGCTGACCAATCAATGAGCGGAGATCACAACCCTAAAAGCTGTTGGATATTCTGTTAAGATTTTCGCTGGAACTTCCCCTAAAATCTCCACCCCTAAAACCCTTTGGATGAAGGACCCAGTGTGCTCTCCATCCGAGAGCATGCCCTCACCCTCCCTTTTCCCTTTCTCTTCCTGCTCTGGCCCCAGGCCTGTTAGCATTTGCCTCCTCACTCCCCAGCTCCGTGGCCCCTTCCTTTGTTTCTATACCCTTTTTTCCTACTCCATTTCTTCTAGGAATTACTGCTTCTACCCCTGTGATTTACCAAGTAAATGTCCTCTTACAGTTTGGGTCTTGGCTCTGAATTCTTTCCTAGCCAGAACCCAAGTACCAAGGTTGCTGAATCCCATGGGTCAGTCATCTGGTGCCACTCCTGCCATAAGACATATCTATGTCTTTTTAAAATTTTTTGGTTTATTCAATTGTGTGTCGTTGTTGTTGTTTTAGATTCCATATATAAGTGAAGTCATACAGTACTTGTTTTTTTCTCTGAATTATTTCACTTGGCATGAGTTTGATTTTTGTGAGATTCACAGCACAGGAGGAAACTGAGTCAGAGAGTCAGGAAGATTGAAGAAAGGGAATTTATTCTGAGCTCTCCTGGCGAATTTATTCTGAGCTCTCCGGGAAGGGGCCGCTGGAGTTGCGCAGAGAGGGAGTAAGGGGCAATTTTTATACAGCTGTTCAGTGAGGGCAAGGGAGCACAAGCTGTGGGCGTTCCCGCGTGGGGGTCTTCAGGTTTCCAGGCAGGAATCTATGTTCTCTGTCTGGTAGCTGACCTTGTGGGGGCATTCCAGGGAGGGACCAATATCTGTGTCACTACCTGCCTTGTGCAGGCATGCATCAACCCCGCGACCCCCTTCTGACCTAACAATTTTGATACTTTTTTTCACCTTCATAGTAGCTACTTAAATGTCTGATTCATTGTATTTATTAATTATTTGGCTTTACATGTGGGATATTTCCCTTTCTCATTTTTTCTTATTTCTGATTATGGCCTTTCCATTTCTGCTTAAAGAAAACCTTTAATATTTCTTGGAAAGCTGATTAAACTCCTTTAGTGTTTGCTTATCGGGGAGCCTGTTTATCACACCTTCAATTCTGAATGATAATCTTGCTGGTTAAATTATTTTGGGTTGTAGTTTTCTTTCTTTCAGCACGTTAGTGATGTCCTTCTGGCCTATAAAATTGCTAGTAAAAATCATTTAACAGCTTTATGGGGTTTCTTTGTACGTACCTCATTGTTTTTTCTTGTGTTCTTCAAGATTTTCTCTTTACCTTAACTTTTGGCATTCTACATATACATTTTAAGTATGTGTGTGTCTTTTTGGGTTTACCTTAGTTAGAATTCTTCGTACTTCATGAGTCTGAGTATCTGTTTTCTTTCTCAAGTTAGGGAAGTTTTCAGCCATTATTTCTTCAAATAAATATGCTATTTCTTTCTCATTTTTCCTTCTAAGATCTATATAATGTGAATGTTTGAGTGTTTGATGTTATCCCAGAGATCCTCAAATTATCCTATCTTTAAAGTTTTTGTTGTTCTTCTTCTGATTGGTTGATTTCCACTAGTCTATCAAACAGTTCACTGATATATTCTTCTGTATTAGCTAATCTTCCATCAATGCCTTCTAATGTAGGTTTCATTTCAATTATTATATTCTTCAAGTCTGCTTGGTTCTTTATTTTATTTTCTAACATTTTGTTGAAAGCTGATTAAATGGTGATTAGTTCTTCTATTACACTCCCAACTCTGGTGAGCAGCCTTATAAATATTTCTGGGAATTCTATCTCAGGCAAATTAGTTATTTCTATTACTGTAGATCACTCCAAGCCCCTCAGGGGTTTTTCTTTATTCCTTTGTTTTTGAGATATTCTTTTGTCTTTTCACTTTGTTCGACTTTCTATGTTTGTTTATATAACAAACCAAAAACCTATTTCTCCCAGTCTTAAAAAAAGCAGCCACTTTGAAGAAGCAGCTCCTATGTAAGCTGTGTAAGCCAAGTGGTACCTGAGGTATCCAGGACGCCGGCCTCCCTAGCCAGAGCGGCTCTAGTTGGGGAGGCCATGTGTGTGCAGCAATGTCTTGTTGATACTGCTTGTCCCCTTCGTTCGAGGACAAATGGACTCTGGCAATGTGTTTTGGTACATTGGCAATGTGAATTGGGATGGAAAAATGGTGCTTACTGACTACTTTGACCCTGGAGAATTCCTAGGTGAACTCCCACAACTTCCAGACTTCTTTTTTTTTTTTTTTTAATATATTTTATTGACTTTTTGCAGAGAGGAAAGGAGAGGGATAGAGAGTTAGAAATATCGATGAGAGAGAAACATTGACCAGCTGCCTCCTGTGTACCCCCTACTGGGGATGTGCCCACAACCAAGGTACATGTCCTTGACCCGGCATCGAACCTCTGACCTTTCACTCCATAGGCCGACACTCTATCCACTGAGCCAAACCGGTTAGGGCCCAGACTTCTTTATACAGGCTCCCTCATTTGTTGTACAGAACATGATCTTATGAAGCATCTGCCTTGGTGTAAGCTTTATGTGCTGTATAGTTTTAGGAAGCCAGTTGGAGCTGGACAAGTTCTTATGGCACCTGGGCCCTGGTTTGATGGGCTGGAGCAGCTCTGGGCAGGGAGACCAGGGCCCTGTGGTGATGTCCTATATTCCTGCTTGCTCCCTGTGTTCAGAGACTAAAGGCTCTGGGCAATGTAGCTGAAAACACAATGTCAGTCTCCCAAGGAGGTCAACACACCCAAATAGAACTCCCACCCTCACCATCAAGGTCAAGGGAATGTAAGCAGTGGTGCTGCCCAGCTCCCCTGGCAGCTGCTGGAGGGCCGCCATGGCTCCCAGACTCCTCTAGTCTCTTTCACTTATTGTGCAGAAGCTGTGCATTGAGCCCTAGTTGTCCCACAGAAGTAAGTGCTCTCTGTATAAAAGCTTATTTGAGTTTGCTCATGGGACCGCTGAGTTCAGGTCTTCCTATGCTACTGTCATCCTGCATCTCCCTGCGCCTCCTTTCAATTGCCTTTTCTTTAACCCCCTCTAAATTGCAGAGTCCAAGCCCCATTACTTTCTGTTTTACACCCTGAAATTGTATCCTTCATAACACAGAGCACTGCACAGTCATCTTTCATTATTGATCAATTTTCTTGCTTATTTTCAGTCACTCTCGAATTAAGTATCAGGTCAGTGAGGTCAGGGGCTTTGGTTTGTTCCTGGCTCTGTTTCGAGCACCTGGAAAAGGCTCTGACACTGTGTGAACACCTTCCAGACTGAACCGGGGAAGGATGTGAAGGTGGTATGGTTAGACCGGAGCCAGAAAAATCTGTTTGAATCCATGCTCAAAGTCAAGCAGTTTGATCTTGAGTAAAATATTTAAATTATCTGGATGACAGTGCTTTCATCTGGAAAGGGCACTGTAGAGCCTGTGGGTGGGAATAGATTCACAAAAGCAATTTTTGTGCCTCTTCCTCTCCTTTGGTCTCTGTGACTCTCCAGGCTTGTAGATTGATGTTGCTTTCAGAAGACACATTATCACAAAGCCAGTCTGTGCCTTTGGTGATGCAAATTAGGTGAGAATATCTATGACACGATTGTAACAGAATACCTGATGAATATTATTTTCTTCACTTCATAAGACACTACATAAAATGTATTATCTCTCTGACTTTTGTAGACAGTATGGGCACCAACCAACAGCTAAGTGAGAGCTGCTGTTTTATACTTGTGGAAATGGGATATAGGTGGGGATGAGTTCAGATAAAAGAGACAGAGAATAAAACTTAGGTTGTAGGGGCAGCTGGAAGCCGTTGGGACAGGGAGAGAAGCTGCACAGATGTGCTGTGTCTGTATAGTCACTATGATCATAAATGACCTCAAGGGGTCATCCAGACCAAGCTCTGTAAAGACAACACTGCAGACCCAGGTGAATCCACTCCTGGTCAGTGAACCATATCTGAATCCCCAATGGGCTACTTACTGCTTTGTTTGCTTAGGACAAACTAACTAATTTACACAAATCCCAGTTTTACCATCTTCAGATTATTGACTACCACAAATAACCTAAAGATTAACATGAAAATGAAATGAACTTATGTTGGGTAAATATACCTAGCATAAGGCCCCTCTATTAAAAAAAATAAAATAAACTTCAATACCAGGTAGCTTTTACTATTCTTCAGTAAATAAGTTGCTGTATGCTTATGTTTCATTGTGTTCTATTGCAGAATGTGTTACAAATAAAGCAGCTGAAGTCAAGATGCTAATTTATTTGCTCCAAGTAGCACATGGTCCAGTGGAAAAGGCACGGGAATCCTTCCAGTGCTGTTTATTTCCTGACACCTTTTACACTGCACAGAGCAAGGGCTTGGGGCTATTTGATGATTTGGTCAAGTTCCTGTGTTTAGTGATCTCTAAGGTATTCTTTTTTGTTTGCCAATTAGCAGTCATATGTAAAAGGATCATTGTCAAAAAAGTACAATTAAATTGTGACCCAAATACTAATATAGGTTAAAGCTGCAAGTTTTATACTAAGGAATAGCCCCCAAAAGATATTTGATTATGCTTAGATTTTCTAACAGTGGTCTGTCTGATATTTTAAATTTAAGCAGATAGGGAAATGGCAGGGGATTCACACAGAAATGACCAAAGGCTGCCTAAAGTGGGATACACTGGGATGCCTGGGAGAGCATGAACACCTTGTGTAAATATTGAGGGAAGAAGTTTATCTAGTCCTCTGTTGTCAGGACAGTCTATGAATAGTGACACATCCAGGTGAAAGATGGTAAATATTGAGTAAAAGGCAATGAGGCAGAGTGTGTTTCTGCACAATACACCACCAGCTGATTAAATTCTGTTTTGTCAAAGAAAATTCATTGCATTTTTTTTCATATTAAGTCTATAGTTACCTTTTCGTAACCTCTGAGAAGATCTTTCCCAGTTTATCTTATTTTTTGTGATCTTGGACATCCAGGATCTAGTAGATCTATATTCTTGGCCACAGGAGGAACTAACCACTATGTTTCCTTCATCCTCAATTGCCTTTCTCCAACTTATGATAGGATGTAAAATAAATAAATAAATAACCCACTTTATGCTTCTTAATATATTTTTCCTAGAGGCCCGGTGCACAAAATTTGTGCACTCAGGGGTTGGGGGGGTCCCTCAGCCTGGCCTGTGCCCTCTCACTCCCTGGGGGATCAGGCCTAAGCTGGCAGTCAGACATCCCTCTGGCAGCCTGAGAGCCCTTGGGAGATGTCCACTTTCCAGGGGGGAGCAGGCCTAAGCTCCAGTCAGACATCCTTAGCACTGCTGAGGAGGTGAGAGAGACTCCCACCACCACCACTATACTGGTAGCCATCAGCCTGGCTCGTGGCTGAGCAGAGCTCCCCCTGTGGGAGCAAACTGACCACCAGGGGGAAGCTCCTGCATGAAGCGTCTGCCCTTGGTGGTCAGTGTGTGTCATAGTGACCAGTCATTCCCAGTTGTTCTGCTGTTAGGGTCAATTTGCATATTACTCTTTTATTATGTAGGATTGATTTCAGAGAGAGGTGGGGAGAAGGAGAGTAGAAACTTCAATGATGAAAGAAAATCACTGATTGGCTTCCTCCTTCATGTCCCTGCCCTTTACCCATAGGGATTGAGCCTGCAACATGGGGATGTGCCCTGACCAGGAAAGGAATGAAACCATGACCTCCTAGTTCATGGGTTGACACTCAACCACTGACCAAGCTACACCAACTTGGATATTCACTTAATTCTTCAAGTGGGCAGAACGTTTCCCAAGTACACGTTAAAGGAGTTCCATAAACTAAGTCATTATACTGTGTTGAATAAATTTCCCCAGAAATTCACTTCCACTGGAAACCTCAGAACGCAAACTAATTTGAATACTAGAGGCCCAGTGCATGAATTCGTGCATGGGTGGGGTCCCTTGGGGTGGTCTGTGGGGATTGGCTGAAACTCACAGTTCAATGCCACCTGCCCCTCCTGCCTGCCACTCCCACTCATCCAACATACTGCACCTGCCATGGGCTCCTGCCCAGTCAGTTCTTATTGGGAGAGCCTCAGAATATTAACTTATTTGAACATACTCTTTAATAATTAATTAGTTAAGTTAAAATGAGGTCATAGTGAATTAGGATGGGTCTTAATGCAATTACTTATAAGAGGGAAAAACAGACCCACAAAACTTGGAAGACAACACCATGTGACCATGGAGACAGAGAGCAGAGAGCTGAGGAATGCCCAGGACTGCAGCGTTAGCTAGAGGAGGCATGAAAGGAGTCTTCTGTAGAGCTACATAAGGAGCCTGGCTCTGAGACACTATGATTTCAGACTTCTAGGATCCAGAGAATACTTTATAAGATAAAGAATAGGAATGCAGGGACCAAGACATATGCCCCATCAGTCACAGGCTTGTATGTCATTCATTACAGGTCTGTGCTTCCCTTTGCACAATGAATTTATTTAATCACTTTTTTCCTCTAGGCCAACTTTCTCTGCCTGCACATGTTTCCTCTGCTGGGCAGTGGATTTGCCTCCCATTATCACTCACTCTGGCAAACACACACACACACACACACACACACACACGCACACTCACACCACATGTATATGTATATATGACCTCACTGAGTATATATCATTCACTTCCAAATTCCAGATCTTTCCAGATCTCTAGAAATGTAGTCTCCTCTATGGTCAGCTCACCACCCAAGTCCATGGAGCTATGATGGGTCATGCACTTACCCCCAGGGGGACTCTGTAAGGAAAAGTCCCTAGGTGATAATGTGAGCAAGGAGGTAACAGATGGCCTGCCTTCCATAGGAAAAAACTAGTAATGTTTGTTCTTTCATCTCCAAACAAAGAGACCAGCAGTTCTTTATAAGACACTTTCTTTTAGATGAGGGGACACTGGCTTATTGCACCTCACCATCTTGGGGATGGAAGTTCTTAACATTATCCCCTTCTCTATGGTATGATTTCCTATATAACAAACCCTAGCCTAGAAGACAAGATCTTTGTCAATAAAAAAAGCTATTGACACATCGATAACATATTAATAAACTAATAAATCATCTCTATTTTCTCTGGGTACTTATAAAGCCCAGTTTCCAGTCTAGCAAGGAAAAGGGAAAAATGTATATTGGGGAGAATTTAACAAGGTGCTAACTTCTATCATGGCAGATATATTGAGTTTATTATAAATCAGCACTTATTAAAATACCAGTTTAACACCTAGAGAAAAATTTTCATGTCTCCTCATAATGTATCCACAAGTAATTGCAAAGGCCTGAACAGTAAATATTTCTCAAATTTCCCTGCACAATGGAATCACCTAAGGTGCTTTAAAAATATTTACACCTGGATTTCATAATAGACACAGATGTCATTACTGGGCACTAGACTTTTTAAAATTCCAGTGTGGGGCTGGCAGGATAAAAGATGAGGATAAATTACTGCAACTTTAGACTGTTACCAAAAATAGTGCCACCATCTGCCTATTCAGAAACATTTCCTAATTGAAATTTAGGTTCCTGCGTGAATGAATGCCTGAACAAGAGAGTATTCACCTTTTAGACCAGTTTGTAGTCCTCAGTGAACATAGCCTCTCTCAAAATCCAGTAGTGAGGCAATACATATTTTAGAACAACATTCTCCTCCTTGTGTTACTCCAAGACTCTCAGCCTGCAAATATTCCTTTAGGTGTAGATAAAGTGGAGGGGACAGAAAAAATATAAAAAGTACAAGAAGATGTACATGCATGATTCATATGAAAGGAGTTCATGTGGGGGAAGAAGAGATCAAGTAAATACAACATATTACCCCACACTGAACTGAGCACAGCTGGCAGGCTCAAGTAGACTGGCCTTCTTCAGGTGCAGAGCCTTAGATAGGGACAGTCCCATGCATCTAAAATGGACAGGTCTGGCAGCATTGTGCTCCTTTGGGCATGTGGGTCCCACAGGCCTTGGAAAGAGTACCTTCTGTAGTGCACGGGAGGTCAGTTTCGTCCACTCCAGGACCCATTTCAATGCCGCAGTCACTGCCTGTGCACCACCCCTTAGAACAGTAAGATACTAGGAGCTCAGAGCACGATATATTGTGCACTTGGGGGGGTCCCTTAGCCAGGCCTGTACCTGCCCAACCTGCGGCCCACCACCTGCCCATTGTGCCCCGCCCACCCCCACACACCACCTGCCACCCACCCATCATGCCCTGCCAATTCCTCACACCCTAGCCCATCACCTGCCCCGCACGCCCCACTCACACTGCTGCCTGCACTGCACCTGCCTCCGGGGTTGTGCTGCCAGCCTCCATCTTGGCTGAGTTAATTTGCATACAGCCACTTTGATTGGCTGGTGGGCATGGCTTAGGCATCCCAATGGTCAATTTCAATATTACTCTTTTATTACAGTAGATGGTGTTCCACAGACCAGCCACCACAGAGAAATAAAGCCTTTTGTCCCAGCCTAAGCTGAATGCAGATATGAGGTCAGAGTTTCCTGGGGTAAGGGAGGCATATAAATAGGTTTGCTTAATGATTTTCCAGAGCACACTATTTAAGACCTGTCTCCACAGAATGCTAGCTTTTAGGCAATTCAGGTATGGGTAAAACTGACTCTTCCCATAGGAGCCTGAGAATAGTAGCAGCCCTTCTCTCTTAGATGGTTTAAAATCTATGGCATTCTGAAGTCATGAAAGGAAAGGAATTGTTTTCCTATAACTGAAGACTTTGCTTCATATCTCTGGATGTCTCAAGTGACTGGGAGGAAAAGAGTCTGAGAGGAGGTGGCATGTCTCATTGGTTTTACATGAAACATATTTTTGGGAAGAGGGAAAGAAGAAAGTAAAAGAAAGCAAGGAGGGAGGAAAGTTAGCAAAGAGCTTGGGTAACCTGATATTTTAGACTAGAGGTCTGGTGCACGAATTTGTGCACTGGTGAGGTCCCTCAGCCTGACCTGTGCCCTCTCACAATCTGGGACCCCTCAAGGGATGTTGGACTGCTGATTTCAGCCCGATCCTGGCAGGCCAGGCTGAGGGACCCCACTGATACACAAATCTATTCACCAGGTACGAATCTGTGCACTATCCTATAATATGCATACAAAATCTTTGGTTAATCTCTTCCTGCCCTCCTCTCTACCCCCTTTCCTCTACGATTCACCAGTCTGTTCCATGATTCCATGCCTGTGCATTGAGTGTCTGACCCCTGGTGGTTATTGCGTGTCATAGCTACTGGTTGAACAATTGAAAAGTGGATAGTTGCTTAGGTTTTTATATATATACTAGGGGCCCAGTGCACAAAAATTTGTGCACTCTGGAGGTCCCTCAGCCAGGCCTGTGCCTTCTCGCAGTCTGGGAACTGTTGGCAGATGTCCACCTACTGCTGTGCCTGGCCAGCCTGGGTGAGGGGCTGATGGCTGTTTGCAGGCTGGCCAAGTTCCCCAGTATGGACCCACACCCCATGGGGGTGTAACCAGCCTGGGTGAGGGGCTGAGGGCTGTTGCAGGCAGGCCAAGTCCCCCAGTGTGGACCCACACCCCATGGGGGTGTGGCCAGCCTGGGTGAGAAGCTGAGGGCTGTTTTCAGGCTGCCCACAATCCCTTCAAGGTTCAAGTCCCTACTGGGGTGCCTGGACAGCCTGGTGTGGGGCTGAGGACCATTTTCAGGCTGCCCACCATCCCTTCAGGGTTAGAGTCCCTACTGGGGTGCCTGGGCAGCCTGGGTGTTGGGCTAAGGGCTGTTTTCAGGCTTTCAGGCTGCCCACAGCTCCCATTGACCCAATGTCCCAGCAAGGCTGGCTGGAAGCAGGTTTCTGGGGTTTATTTATCTTCTATAATGGATACACTGTTCCTTTAAGCCAAGGCTAGGCAGGTAACGAAGACTCCTGTTGGCTTCAGCTCCATAGCTTCTACAACTGAAAGAATGTGATGTGAGCAGAGAGAGGCTCAGCCAGCCTAGGCAGGCAATTTTTTCCATTGCTGGCGCAACAGAAGCCTCCCATTTGGTTCAGCTCCATGGCTTCTGTAATTGCAGCTATGTTGCCATAAGCAGAGAGAGGCCCAGCCGGGCTAGGCAGACAGTTTACTCCTGGTGCAATGGAAGCCTGCTGTTTACTCTAGCTCCATGACTGCTGGCCTCCATCGTGGCTGGGTTAATTTGCATACAGCTGCTCTGATTGGCTGGTGGGCGTGCTGAAGAAATGGTCAATTTCAATATTACTCTTTTATTAGATTAGACTAGGGGCCTGGTGCACAAAATTCGTGCATTGGTGGAGGGGGTTTCTCAGCCCACCCTGCCTCACATATTGGGAGCCCTCAAGGTGTGTCCTACTAATGGCTTAGGCCCGCTTTCTGCTCCCCTTGGGGAGCGGGCCTAAGCCACAGTCTGGCCTCCCTTTGTGGGAGGCAACCAGGCTAATCAGGGGAAGCCACCAGCCTCATCACCCCCACTGCTGCAGCCACTGCCAGTCACTGCAGGCACCAAGGTGTTTTCATCAACACAGACTCCAGTCCCTTCACCATGAAAAAATGACAACTTTCTTTAGGCATTTTCAAGATGTGTCTTTCACAGGATATGGCCTTTCTTTCTTTCTTTCTTTCTTTCTTTCTTTCTTTCTTCCTTCCTTCCTTCCTTCCTTCCTTTCTTTCTTTCTTTCTTTCCTTCTTTCTTTCTTTCTTTCTTTCTTTCTTTCTTTCTTTCTTTCTTTCTTTCTTTCTTTCTTTCTTTCTTTCTTTCTTTCTTCTTTTCCTCACCTGAGTATATGTTTTCATTGATTTTTAGAGAATGTGGAAGAGAAGGGGAAAACAGAGAGAAACATCAAAGTAAGAGGAACACTTTGATTGGTTGCCTCTTGCATATACCCTGACCTGGGCCCCAGCAGGGAGGAGCCTACAACCTAGGTATGTGCCCTTGGTCAGATTTGAACCCAGACCCTGCAGTCAGCAGGCTGAGGCATTATGCACTGAGTCAAACCGGCTAGGGCAGAATATGACATTTCTTAGCCCTCCAGCAGTGGACCTTCATTTTTTTTTTTCTCCAGGAGTGTAGTGGAAATACCCTAGATTACCTTTAGGTATTCTTATTATCCAAGTTACTAAGAATATTACCAGTGGCATACAGGGAGCTTAGCCAATGAGCATTAAGAAAAGGTGTTTCCTCTGTAGTTCACTCTGATCACCGGCTCTACCCCTGCCCCTCCGATCCCAGCTCCACTCCTGCCCAGACCTGTAACCTCTGGCCAAGGATACAGGCCTGGGCAGGGGACCCCCAGACCGCTCTGATCTCTGGCTTCACAGAGCCCAGACCTCTGCGATCACTGGCTCTAATCCTGCCCCCTGCCAATGCCAGCTCTGCCCTTGCCCCACTGGCAGCCTCTGGTCAAGGCTGCAGGCCTGGGCAGGGGACCCCCAGGCCCCTGCATTGCCAGTCCCACCAGTGCCCAGACCCCTAGGATCTCAGGCTCCTCCCCTGCCCCTCTGATTGCTGCCTCTGCAGAACCCAGGCCTCTGTGATCGCCAGCCTTGCCCCTGCCCAGGACTTATGCCTGGGAAGGGCACCTTCACACCCCTATGATCACTGGCTTCACCCTTGCCCATGCCTGAGGCTTCTGGTGAAGGTTTCTGGCCTGGGCAGGGGGCCCCCATCCCCCTCTGATCACCTGTTCTGCCCCTCTTGCCCTCCGCCTCCCCCACCACCTACCTGGTTAACAGGCCTGATCTCTTCAGTGGCAGGGCTGAGCTGGACTGGGCACCACCATCTTGTGGTTGTGGGGGAAGCCATCTTTGTGACAGAGTGATGCCTAATTTGCATATTGCTCTTTCATAGAATGTGGAATGGGTGCCTTCATCTTGTGGCTATGGTGGCAGCCATTTTTGTGACAGAATGATACCTAATTTGCATATTATTCTTTTATTAGATAAAATGTGGTATGGGTGCCTCCATCTTGTGGCAATGGGGAAGGCTGTCTTGTGTCCATGGGAGAAGCCATCTTTTGGCCATAGGGGCAGCCATCTTTGTGACAGAGTGATGCCTAATTTGCATATTACTCTTTTATTAGCTAGAATGTGGTATGGGGCCTCCATCTTGTGGTCATGGGGGCAGCCATCTTTGTGACAGAGTGACACCTAATTTGCATATTACTCTTTTATTAGATAGGTCTAGGGGCCTGGTGCAAAAAAATTTGTGCACTCAGGGGGTCCCTCAGCCTAGTCTACACCCTCTCAACTTGGGGTACCCTCGGTGCTGCTGTCTCCTAACTGCTCACCTGCCTGCTGGCCTGATCCCCCTAACTGCTCTCCCTGCTGGCCTGATGCCCCTAACTGCTATCTGCCTGATAGCCTGTAACTGCCTCTGCCTCAGCCCTGCCACCATGGCTTTGTCTGGAAGGACATCCAGAAGGTGGTCTAGAAGATGTTCAGTCTAAATAGCATATTAGCTTTTTATTAGTATAGATGCCACCTTGTCTTAAAAATGCAGGTTGTTAGCAGGTTTTCCTATTTAAAAATGCAGGTTGTTAGCAGGTTTTCCTATTTAAAAATGCAGGTTGTTAGCAGGGGAGCTTACAGTAGCATCCTGGGTTCTGTCCAGGGCTTATGCACTCGTGCTTTATCTCAGCAGATGAGATTCCTAGAAGAAGACTCTTGAATGTTCCTTGAACATTTCTATCAATTTTGCCAAATCCTCCTCCAAAAATATTGAACCACTTTAAACTCCCACCAGCAACCATGCATGTGCCTTCTGTCCTACTTTGATGCCAATATCATTGATTTCCCTCTGGAAGCTTTCCTCTTCTCAGCTGGGACTGCTTGGCACTTGAGCCAAACTCACTGGTCAGCCTGGGATTTGATTTCCTGAGATAGAATTATGGAGGAGGAAAAATAGTGTTCCTCTACCCTTCTGAGTTCTTATTGGAGGCCCTTGTAATGAAAGACAGATTACCAAGAGAAAAACAAAAGTTCATTAACATGTGTACCTCGTGTATATGTGGGAGATCCCAGGGAAAAATGAATAACTCCCTAAGGTGACTTAGAGTTCAGATTTAAACATCTTCTTCCTAGGAAAAGGGGATGGGATACTTAGGCCTCTTAGAGGAGAGTACATGAGTTTTAGTAAAGATGAATGAGGTTGGGGGAAGTAGTTTGGCTGTGATGTCAACTTCTAGTCTCCTTTGACAGGAGTCAGTCTTCACTGGCTGATGACTCTTTTCCCATCGAGGGAACATTTTGTGGGGGTCCGATTTTAGGCAGATCAGGAAACTTTGGCGAAAGCCTCTCCTTGCATTTGCTGTTTTTCAAGCATCGGTAGCTCAAGATCATCAATATAACAACACATCATATGTTGGGGTGGCATGTTCTCTGACCTTCAGAATAAACCCAACAAAAGCTTGTTTCCTTTCTTAGATGATTTGCCACAGTAGTGTTATTCCCTGGAAACACTATTCTGACCAGACCTTCCTGGGAGTGGTCATAATATACGCTGTGCTTGTAGAAAGGTGTAGGCCATATCACTAAATAAATCAGAGTCAGTTTTCTCATCTTGTGTAAAGGGAAATAAAGTTATGATAGTTTAACTCCCTTTTCACAGGTTTCCTGCAGATTTGTGTCTCTGCTGTAGCCTCAGTGACCTCAGTGCCTCCGTGACTATGGGGCTTGGAGCTGCTGGGTGCTGGGCCACCTGCAGGCTGGGTCTCTGTGCTTCAGACCTCAGCGGCCTCAGCGCCCAGGCAGGATCAGAGCCACTGGGGTGTCTGGCCCCCTCCAGGCCTGTCCCAGTGCCGTTTCTGACACGTGCCCCTGCCCGCCCCACCCCTCTGCCAGCGACTCACCTGCTGCTGTTTGCTCTTTGGCTGCTGGCCTCCATCTTGGATGGGTTAATTGGCATACAGCTGCTCTGATTGGCTGGTGGGCATGGCTTAGGTGTCCCAGAGAAACGGTTAATTGCATTATGCTTTTATTGGATTAAATGAGGAGCC